>LPNX010149502.1:27729-128125 GCA_001517045.1 Pseudotsuga menziesii
AAAACTCATAATTATTATTCTTTACATCATTTGAACGCCGAACAATGCTATAATTGAAATCACATGCTGAAATGTAACTTCATCGCAGGGAATGAAAATACCCATATTGTGATCGAATCCAAACTCCTCCGCCACCTTGCGGAGTAGCTCACGGAATAGAGGATGATTCAGATATGTTGTGGGTAAACGAACCTCCTGCGCTCGCTTCCCACATAAACTGGATTATGACCCACAGGAACGTCTGTTGGAATGTTCAACTTCTTTTTCTGCAAGCTCAGAATCCAAGTTTATGTAACGCCGTCCTTTGAGTGACAAAGCTCTGGGAATCCCATGAAATTTCTGATACTAGTTGGTCCCTCCAATCTCCAATCCTACATGAGGCACGACTGCATGGCGTACCGAATGACTGCAGAATTGCGTTGGAAGTTGCATGAACATACTCCACCTTCAATTCTACAGAATTGACGTGCCTAATGAGTGCACCATTACGTTCCGGTCAAGAACCTGGCTAACGTATATTATTTTCTGGTCTCACGTAAATCTCAGTCTGCATTCAAATCCATGTGCGGTTGGCCCCATAGAAATTAGCTGATCCACGATTTCAGAGAAAGATGACGTGAATAAATTCTATGCTGCAACCACATTTGTCTACTTTCTGGTAGAATAGTAACTAAAGTTGCGACCTAACTTATTTTACAATTGCACATGCAGAATAGTTGTTGAAATCACGGATTAATCTGGATGATGAATGAATGAGTTTCATAAAAATGAAAATGTATATTGTAATTTTCTAAATAATAAATCTGGATAGAGATAGTATCTCTGCCGAGCAAGGAAGCATAACAACAATGGATAGCTTAACGACAGATATAACAAGGAAGTATAGATACAACTTTATTCTGAAAGAGTTGAGGGTTGTAAGCTTCAAAGGATAGTAAATTGTTTTTCTACTCTTTTCAATATCAAACTTATTTTACTTGTGCGAAGGGAAGCCAAAATGTTTAACTCAAAATTCTGCTAATTTTTTTTAAAATATTGGATGTTATTTCAATAGGTGTTACCGTTTTTCTTAAATTGCGTACATGAATCTACTGTTGTTAAATTATGACTATTGATACTCCGAATTTAACAGCCGATATATTATTTTCAAGCAAGTGAAGCAATTGAATTAAAACTATCATGAACCTAAGATCTCCTCGGATATGAAGCAATTCGATATTTATGACGATTAATACTTCGAATTTATCAGCAGATATATTATTTTCCAAGCCTCAAGCCCTCCACACATGTCGATGCCCTCTTTACGGAGCTGGTGAACCAGTGCGCGAAGCCTACTTTGATAGTCATTGCTTCATGATAGTTTTAATTCAATTGACTTTTGTCTTCAGATATTTATCAAAAGAAATTCACAATATAAATATCAATATAGAAATAAAGTTAAATATATTTATTACATGACTTTGGATTCTATGTAAAGTGATTGTGAGGACTTCAAATTTTTAAATCAACAAAGATCTATCTTAAATCTAGCTCTATCAAGCTTGGAGATGGATCAAATTGCCCCCCCTTGTTTGTAGGATAAGAGACCCCCCTTGTGCAACGATGTAACTGCTAAAGTCTACAGAGGTGTACATACTCTACCCATTTGTGTTTTAGCCTATGATCTCCTCAAAAGAAACACACGTTCTATTCGTATATCAATCATAAATTCTTCAATTTGTTTTAACTAAAGTTATTGCTTCATGATAAAGTTCAATTCAATTGATTTTTGTCATTAGATATTTATCAAAGGAAATTGGCAATATAAATATCAATATAGAAATAAAGTTAAATATATTTGTTACATAACTTCGGAATCTATGTAAAGTGACACGAACACTTCAAATTTTTAAATCAACAAAGATCCATCTTAATTCTAGCTCTATCAAGCTTGGAGATGGATCATATTTTTTGTCCCCCTTGTTTGTAAGACAAGGAACCCCCCATGGTGCAACGATGTAACTGCTAAAGTCTATGAAGGTGTACATACCCTACCCCCTCTGTGTTTGAACCTATGATCTCCTCTAAGGAAACACATGTTCTATTTGTATATCAATCATAAATTATTCAATTTCTTTTAACTAAAGTAATTGCTTCATGATAGTTTTAATTCAATTGATTTTTTTCTTTAGATATTTATGAAAGCAAATTGAAAATATAAATATCAATATAGAAATAAAGTTAAATATATGTATTACATAACTTTGGATTCTATGTAAAGTAATGTCAGCACTTCAAAATTCTAAATCAACAAAGATCCATCTTAATTCTAACTCTATCAAGCTTTGAGATGGATCAAATTGTTAGCCCCCCTTTGTTTGTAGGACAATGGATCCCCTTTGTACAACGATGTAACCGCTAAAGTCTACAGAGGTGTACATACCCTACCCCCTCCATATTTGAACCTATAATCTCCTCGCAGGAAACACATGTTCTATTTGTATATCAATCATAAGTTCTTCAATTTGTCTTAACTAAAGTTATTGCTTCATGATAGTTTTAATTCAATTGATTTTTGTCTTTAGGTATTTATCAAAGGAAATTGACAATATAAATATCGATATAGAAATAAATTTAAATATATTTATTACATAACTTTGGATTCTATGTAAAGAGATGTGAGAACTAAAAATTTTAAATCAACAAAGATACATCTTAATTCTAGCTTTATCAAGCTTCAAGATGGATCAAATCCCTTGAAGTGCAAGCCCTTTTTAAAATCCTAAACTTGAGAAAAGGTTTCCAACTTAAGGGATTTGACTCTATGCTAGATAGAGCTAGAGTTAAGATGAATCTATTTTAGTTATTAACTTGTAAATTATTGATGTTAATTCGATAGATCAATCAAACAAATATATAAAATTGCATATTTCAACATTAAACAATAGTGTTGCATATTAAATTGAAAACAATATATAAAGCTTTGATCATTAAATAACATTATTGATTGATTTATAAAAATTATAGTGAAGTAACCCATGATTAGTGTTATATAAAAAATCATATATTGGAAATCAGTGTAAATATCATTACAAAATAATTATAAACTTATCTTATTATTAGTACTCTCTATATTTCTAAGTGCATATACACACAAACACACACACATACATACATATTAAAAGTCAAGTACATTGAGTTTTCACCGTATCTACATAAAAGAACATGAAGTTCATATTTTCCACGTAAGAAACATACTGTTAAAATAGTAGCAACAAGGAAGGTCTTCCTGCATGCATGTGTCCTTGCATGCATAAAACTTAAATCAAGAAACCAGTTGTATTTAATTATTTGTCCTAAGTTTACTTTGGAAAATAATTAAAGTGATTTAATTATTTATTGACTTCAAGTGAAAGTGAAATTAGGGTTTTCGCTTGACCTAAAGTTATAAAAGAAAGGTAAATTGGTGGAGAGGACACACACACACACACTTGTATTCCAACAGAGACATGATACAGACAGGGAGAGAAAGTGAGACAGAGGATTTAGCTAGGAAGACGGAGGAGTGAGAGAACATGATCACTGAGTTAACAGGCAGGACAGAGGCCACATCGGTCGACAGGCAGCAACTGCAGAGAAAGGACGTACAAACTGTACGGATTTCATACAATTGCAATACAGACCATACAGATTTCGTATAGTTTCAATACAGACCGTATGGATTCCGTACAACATTCGTACAGACTGTACGGATTTTGTACAGTTGCAATACAAACAGTACGGATTCCGTACAGCATTCGTACAGTCGTACGGATCCGCACGTGTGGGAGGTCGTACACTTAGACGTACAGTCATGCAGAGGGGTTGGAGGTTTAGCCCAATGATTATGCCGAGTACTACTTCACCAGGTTTGGGTGATTATTAGTGATTGTAAAAGTTCCATATTTTCTCATAATAAAATCTATATCTGACTGTTGCACCGGTTTTCTCATCTTGGGATTTTCTGAGGGTTTCCATACCCAAAATAATAGTGTCAATATTGTGATGTGATGTTGTGATTCATTTTTAGTTTTATATTCTGCTACATATTGTAAAAGATATTCATGTGTGATTATCAGTAAAGATTTTGAATGCATTGTTTAGCCCCAGTTTGAATGTTAAAGGAAAATTTACATGGTATTAGAGCTCTAGTGAGCTAAAGCTGAGAGATTTGCAACAATAGTGATAGATCAGGGGCGGATATATTGAAGACACAAACCTAGATTGTAGATCTAGGGTTTGATAGGTACACTTCAGTATGTCCATGTAGTTGAGAGTTGAGGATAGACTCTAGGGTGCTCAAAACTTTCCTACATGGAAAGAAAGGATCACAAGGATCCTGGATGTCAGTGATGCAGATGAACACATTAACTCCACAAAAGTTGCACCCACAAATCTGAAAGATTTGATATCTTGGAAGAAGATTGATTCTAGAGCCATGTTGAGTATCATGGATGGAGTGAAGGACCATATAGTCCCTTACCTTTTCAGGAAGAAGACTGTAGCAGAGATGTGGACGGATTTGGAGAGTCTGTACCAAAGCAAGAACGAGAACCAAAAGATGGCACTGCAAGAGCAGATGTGCAGGGCCAGGATGGCCAAGGGAGAAGGAGTTGTGTCGTATCTCACAAAACTCACACAAATCAGAGATGAACTTGGAGCTGTTGACTCTAAGAATAAGGATGAGGAGCTAGTTCAGATATCCCTCAATGGCTTCTCTTAGCCATGGGACACCTTTGTCAAAAGTGTTATGGCTAGGGAGAAGCTCCCTAATTGGAAGAGATTGTGGGATGTCTTTGTGCAGGAGGATACCCGCATGGGTCAAGGATCAGGCTCATCCAGCAGTGCCCCACTGATTGTGGATGAGGAGGGTCTAGCCCTTACAGGGAAGAGCAAGGGTAAGGAAAAGAGGAAGAAGGATGGTACGAATAACCTTGACGTATCAAAAGTCAAGTGTTTTATCTACCACAAGGAGGAACAATTTGCCTCCCAATGCCCAGACAGGAAGAAGAAGACTAACACTCAGATGGGTGGATCTGCAGAGGTGGAGGATTTCAGCAGGAACTTCGTTGAGGAGTTTTGCTTGATAGCTTGCATAGAAAGCACCACAGGGAGCAACGTATGGTGCATTGACAGTGGAGCATCTAGTCACATGACTGGACATAAGAGATTCTCTAGAGACTTGCAGGAGGGTGGGATAAGGATCCACGTTGAGTTGGGTGATGATGCGCGGTATCAAACGTAGGGAGTTGGCATTGTTTCATTTCATAGGGAGTCTGGAAAACCCCTCAGTTTTGTTGATGTGTTATATGTTCTGGGATTGACCAAGAACCTCATATCAGTCTCCACTCTAGAGGACGAGGGATATTAGGTGAAAATTTCTGATACCATAGAGTGTATATTAGGCCCAAGGGGCTAGATAGGAGCTTGGATCGGGTGGTTGGCATAAGGAGCACGAAAGTGTATAGACTACACTTTGATCCTGCAAAGGCTCTAGTCAGCAGTAGCAACAGCTGCAGTCAGGGTGAGTTGTGGCATAGGAGGATGGCACACTTACACCATGATGCACTAAGGCACTTGAGGCAAATTGTCATTGGATTTCCTCAAGTATAGGAAGAGAACCATAACCACTGCAAGGGTTGTGCGATGGGGAAGAGCATCATGAAGCCTTTCCCACAGAGCGAGCACAAGTATAAGGAGCCCTTGGACTTGGTGCATTCTGATGTATGTGGACCTATGAGTGTCCATTCATTCAGTGGTTACAATTACTGCGTAACCTTCATTGATGACTATTCCAGGAAAACCCTGATCTATTTCCTTAAGGCCAAGTCAAAGGTCTTTGAGAGGTTCCAAGAGTTCAAGACTCTCGTGGAGAACCAAACATGAAAGAATATTCAAGTGTTGAGGACATACAACAGGGATGAGTACACCTCCAATGAGTTCATGGAGTATTGTTTGGCAGAGGGGATCAAGAAGGAGCACACTGTGCCCCATACCCCACAACAGAATGGAGTTGTAGAGAAGAAGAAAATGACTATGGTAGGAGCAGACAAGGCCATACTATTTGATCAAGGATTACCACTATTCCTTTGGGTCGAGGCATATAGGACTACAGTGTACATTCAGAATAGATGTCCTCGCACATCTTTTGAGAGGAAGACACCCAAGGAGGTCTTTAGAGGCACTAGGCCAGATGTGAGTCACATTCGCATATTTGACAGTTTCTGCTATTTTCATGTTCATGCTAAATCTAGGAAGAAGGTGGACCTTTCTGGAGAGAAGGGGTTACTTGTTGGATATAACGATACTTTGAAGTGTTGACTTTTAGCATTAGCATGAATACTTTTAAAAATTTGCAAACTAACATATAACAAATGACAAATGCAGTAAACAACATCAACACATCACCACAAAGAACACAAGAGTTTTCCACCGGGGAAACCTTTAAAGGACAAAAACCCCAAAAGCATTAGTAATTCATCTCGTAAATGAGATGACTAAGTTCTTTAATGAATTCTCAAACCCTAATGGGTTTGTTCAACAGATCCACAAAATCATAGAAGATAATATTTACATAGAAAAATGCCAAATTAGGGCTTTTAGCAAACTAGGGCTTTCTTCCCTCATCTTCTCTCTCCTACCCAAAAAATCAAACTTCTCTAAAAAACTACCCAGGCTGCCCGAGGTGACCTGCCCAAATGTTTTGCTGCCATGCTCGGATTTGTCCGTACTCTATTGGAATTCGGTTTCCTTGCTCGGATCTACCCAGAGTGCCTGTCTGCCTGCCCAAGTTCTACCTGAGCCCTTTCTGGGTGCCCGAGACACTTGCTGCCTGGTCCGAGGTCTGACAGAACTCAAGGGTCTCTTCCCGAACCCTCAAAGGGCTGCATGGAAGGAAGCCTGTTGTTGTTGGAGACCAGAAGTAGCCTGCCCAAGCCTTATGGGGTGTTGTGTATAGAGGAGGGTTGTCAGATGTGAAGGAGATGCAGCTCGTGAAGAGTTGTAGCTTGTCCGTGAGAATGGTGGCTTTCCCGTGAAGATGATGTCTAGTCCAGAAAGAATAAAAACCTTGCCCGTAAGTTGATGAGGAGAAGTAGCCATGAGAATAAAATCACTTAGGGTTAAACCCTAGTTGTTGCATAAAGATGGAACCCTAGTTTAGGGTTTATCAAAAACAAAAGTGGATGCGCTAGCTAGACTCATCCATGCTAGGGCATAACCACAAGATAATCTTCCTTCTCCTTTGAACCAAAAAATTCTTCTTCTTTGAGCATTTGTACCTGTAAGAGAAAGTGTGTGTAATAATGAAATGGATTGATCTTCTTTTATAGCCTTTGAGTCACCTGTAAGCAGAACAAAACTCAAAAGAACAAAATATTATTATTTTATTCTTTTATCACTTTGAGTTTTACCTTTAGTGGTACTAAAGGTCTTTTTGCACTTTCACTTTGACACCTTAGTGGTACTAAGGGTCCTTATGTATTTTAGACTTTTGCTTTAACCTTCTTCAAGTGCCTTGTGGTCAAAACAAGTGGTCAAGGTGGTCCTTCATCCCCACTCAAAGTACATCATAAACAAAGAGAATTACTCATGCTTTTATCTCACACTCTGTGTGACAACAAGATCAAATACTAAGGTGTCTTATCCAAGGGTAGCTAAGCCTTGGAGAAGATCACAAACCCACTGATCGAGGGTCAGAGTGTCACACATGCCTAGACCCAGTCTATGGCTTATAGTGTTATCTTGGTAACAGACCAGGTGCCTCAGCCATAGCTTGCATAATTTGACACAAGGTCAAATACTTGGTAACAGACCAAGAACCTCCATTCTCCTGGAGAATGGCCCTCAGCCCCGAGCTGAGTCCATAGTCCAGGACTAGGTAAAGTTCTGGTAAGTGCCCAGGTGCCTCCATTCAAAGAATGGCCAATCAGCTCTAGGTTGAGTCCCACAGTGCTAGACTGGTTCCACATCCTGGTCCCAGACCAAATGTCACCATTCAATAGAATGGTCACTCAACTCAAGGTTGGGTCCCCAGTGCTGGACTGCTTCCATATCTTGGTCCCAGACCAGATATCTCCACTCAATATAATGGTCACTCAACTCTAGGTTGAGTCCCCCAGTGCTGGATTGGTTCCACACCGTGGTCCCGAACCAGGTGTCTCCATTCTCCTAAAAGCATGGCCCTCGATGCTGCTCAAAAAAATAAACACTCCCTCTTAGTGAGAGAGGCATTCTATGCCATGCCAATCTTGTCACGAAAGTACACAAACTTTGATGTTGTTAGAGGCTTGGTTAAGATATATGCGATCTGTTCATCCATACGAATGTACTGCAACTTCAAAGAACCTCTTTGTACTAGGTCTCTGATGAAATGATAATTCATTTAAATGTGTTTCGATCTATCATGAAACGCTGGGTTCTTTGAAAGATTAATGCAACTCTGATTATCGCAATGGATGATCGTTGAGTCAAGATTTCC
The DNA here is from genome assembly GCA_001517045.1 of Pseudotsuga menziesii. Classification (NCBI taxonomy): domain Eukaryota; kingdom Viridiplantae; phylum Streptophyta; class Pinopsida; order Pinales; family Pinaceae; genus Pseudotsuga; species Pseudotsuga menziesii. Next base: position 36,227 of record LPNX010149502.1, read on the forward strand.
ACTGAACATATCATATAATTTTTTTTTGAGCCAAACTGCTTCCTTGTAGGCATCACTTGCAGCAATATACTATGCCTCGGTTGTACTTTGAGCTATGGAACCTTGCTTACTGTTGGACCAAGAGATCATTGCAGATCCCATACTGAAGTAGTAACCAGAGGTAATTTTCCGTTCCACTGCAGTGCCAGCCCAATCTAAATTAGCATATCCTGATAATAATACTCCACTGCTGGAAGTATACTTGAGCCCATAAGTGATAGTACCTTGCACATATCTAAGTACGTGTTTAGCAGCTACGCAGTGTATGTGCTTCGGATCGGACATGAACTGACTCAGAGCATTCATTGTATAGTAGATATCCGGTCTCGAATGCATGAGATACATCAAGGATCCAATAAGTTGTATGTACAGAGTAGAGTCCACAGCTTGTGAACTGGCTGAGTCACACAACTTTGTCAAGTTGGTGGTCATGAGTACACTCATGGACTTGCAGTCCTGCATCCCAAATCTCTACAAGATGTCCACTGCATACTTTCCTTGTGTGAAGAAAATCTCTCCTGGATTTTTCCAGACCTCTAATCCAAGGAAATAATGCATCAAATAGAGATCCTTCATCTCAAATTCGGAGGTAAGATCCCTCTTACACTGTTCTATCAATTGTTCATCACCTGTAAGAAACAAGTCATCTACATATAGAGCAAGGATCAAGACATGATTAAGAACAACCTTAAAGTACAAGTTAGAGTCAGCTATACTTTTGGAAAACCCCAAGTCGTCGAGAAATCCATCTATCCTCGCATACCAGGCTCTTTGAGCCCATTTCAGTCCATACAAGGATTTCTTCAATTTACACACATGGTTTTATTTCTATGAGTCACAAATCCTTCAGGTTGTTCAATATAGACTTCCTCCTCAATCTTTCCATTGAGGAAGGTTGTCTTTACATCCATTTGCTGTAACTTCCATCCGAATACGGCAGCAAGAGAAATGATGGTTATAATGGTAGTATACCTGGAAACATGAACAAGTGTCTCATCATAGTCAATACCTTCTTTCTAAGTGAATCCATGAGCTACGAATCTGGATTTATACTTCTCCACACTGCCATCAGCAACATGCTTGATTTTGTAAATCCATCTGGATGTCACCACTGACTTTTCTGTTGGTGTGGGAACAACTCCCCACACATCATTCTTCATGATTGAACTGTACTCTTCAATCATGGCATCAACCCATACCTGTTGACTTGCTGCTTCTTCATACGTGGAAGGTTCTGCACTAATGAGCTAGCTCATAAGACCAGAGTACTTCTGTGGTCTTATGCTTTCTCTTAAAGTCCTGAGAGGAGCTTTATGCTTCTCGGCTTCTTGTATCGTTTCTCGATACCAAGCATGTCTCCTTTTGGAAGGAGGAACTTCAAGCAGTTCTTCTAGTGGAATTTCAGTGTCCTCAGGTGCATATGGAATGCGATCCTCAAATTCCTCAAATTCCTCCCTATAAACTTTATATGGAAACTCCAGGTGAGGTACTTCATTTTCCTTTGAAATCTCTTGTGTTTGACGAAACATGACTTCCTCATGGAAGATCACATCTCTGCTGACTTCAATGTACCTCTATCCAGGTACATAGATGTGTTAGGCCATCGAGTTGGCATGTAACCGACAAATATACCTTTCTTACCAGAAGGCTCTAGCTTGGCCCTCTTTTCCTTTGCCACGTGAATGTAAACCAGAGTGCCAAATATCCTCATGTGGTCAACTGCATGTTTCTTTCTAGTGAAGATTTATTCTGGAGTCTTCTCCCCCAAGATAGTATGAGGGCTTCTGTTTTGGATATACACATCAGTACCTGCATCTTCAGGCCATAAGGATAATGGAAGATCTAGATCGGTAAGCATGGCTTTATCATCTTCACAGATCATTCTATTCTTCATTTCTACAACCCCATTCTGCTGAGGGTTGTACGACACTGTCAGCTATTTCTTGATTCATGCTTCTCGGCAAAAATCATCAAACTCATTAGATTCATACTCACCTCCATTATTTGATCTCAAGATATGGATGTGTCTTCCAGTCTGATTTTCAATCAGAGCCTTGAACTCTTTGAACTTGTCAAATGTTTCACTTTTCTCCTTGAGGAAGTAAATCACTGACTTCCGAGAGAGATCATCCATGAACAAGACATAATATAAATACCCACTCAAAGAGGGTGAAGACATAGGCCCATAAATGTCAGAGTGAATCAAATATAAAATGCCTTTCGATCTATTCTTGCTTCTAGAAATGATTTCTTAGTGTTCTTAGCTAGAGCACATCCTTTGCAAATTCCGTCATGTTTTGGACACACCTTAGGCATACCTGTGACCATCTTTTGCAAGCCTGGAAGAGCTGTGCAGTAAAGGTGTCCAAACGTTCTATGCCACAGCTCACATGGATCAACTGTATGATGTACCAAAGCATGTGTGGAATCTTCAGAAGCCTTGTAAAGACCTCCCTCTCGAACCCCAATCTGAACAGTTGAGCTTAGATTTTCATCTTTTTCCCATAGTAGGACCTTCTTGTCCATGAAGAGGAATTTGTAGCCCTTGTCATATAAGCCAGCAAAAGATAGAATATTCTTCTCCAAACCAGGAACATATAAGACATCATCAATATGTAAAATCGTACTTGAATCAAGTTGAAGTAAAGTTGAGCCAAGTTCTTCAATCTTGTAAGTGGAGTCATCTCCAAGTTCCACCTGTGTAGTGAACTTCTTCGTGAGAGCTCTACGATTACCTGTCATATTCCCGGAGGCACTACTATCCACTAACCAAGAGGTAGCACTATTTGTGATGGATCTAGAGAGAGTGGAGATTAGGTAGTACTTTCTTCTCGGTGTGTCTTCTTTGTTAGCCTTGGTGTTCTTCTTCTTCTTCTTCTGCAGCATATGATTGGAATCTTCTTTTGAATTTCTTCGTGGTCTGCCTACAATCTCGGGCAAAGTGCCCAAACTTGTGGCAATTATAACATTCCACTTTTGAAACATTAGAGAACTTACCTTGAGGTTTCTTTCCCTTCTTTTGCTGAGAGGAGGGCTTCTTGAACTTCTCTGTCTTTGCTGCAAGTGCAAGGTTTCCTTCCTTAGTTGCCTTTCCTGAAGTCCTTCCCTCTTCTTCCAAGCAATCATGCCAAAGTCTTTCAAAGTTTGGTTGATTCTCATGTCCAATGACAGTTGTCAGGAATGTTTATCAAGAGCTGGGGAGACCATCGACCATAGTCTGCACAAGGTCATTGTCATCAACAACAATACCAATATCAATAAGTTGATCTCTTATATGTGCAATCTTTGTGAAGAAGGGACCAACCCCTTCATCCTTGTTCATCTTCAATGTTCGGAGCATTTTCTTCAAGACTCTCTTCTGACTAGGAGCCTTCTTCTCATACAAGTTAGCCAAGGTGTCAAAGCATTCTTTGGCAGTCTTTAATGTTGTGATGTTGGGCATCACATTTTCTTTAACAGAATCATACATAATCCATCTAGCCTTAGCCTGCTTCTTCTTGTAAGCAAGTCTACCAGCATTGGATGTTGGCTCTTCACTGACATTGAACACAATGTGATCAAGGTCATTTTCTTCTAGAATAGTTGAAAGCATAGCTTTCTAGGAGTTGTAGTTACTTGAACCTTGAAGCTTCTCTTTCGGTCTAAATATGTTGATGGCCATCTTTGCCACTTAGTCAAATGTCAAGTCTGCAAAATATCCCAAGGTCTAGGAAGTCAACAACAATTTCTTCTTACTGGGTCTTCACATGCTAAGCTCTGATACCATGTTGAATTTTAGCATTAGCATGAATACTTCTAAAAATTTGCAGACTAACATATAACAAATGACAAGTGCAGTAAACAACATCAACACATCAACACACAGAACATAAGAGTTTTTCACTGGGGAAACCTTTAAAGGACAAAAACCCCAAAAACATTAGTAATTCATCTCATAAATGAGATGACTGAGTTCTTCAATGAATTCTCAAACCCTAATGGGTTTGTTCAATAGATCCACAAAATCACAAAAGATAATCTTTACACAAAAAATTCCAAATTAGGGCTTGTTGCCCTAATCTTAAAAACTGCCTAGGCTTCCCAAGGTGACCTGCCCGATTCCTATTTGGCCCTGCTCGAATGTTTTGCTGCCCTACCCAAATCTGTCTGTACTCTATTGGAATTCTACTGCCCGGGTTTTATCTGAGCCCTGTCTAGGTGCTCGAGACACCTGCTTCTAGAGCCCTGTCTAGGAGTCTTTGCTCGAGCCCTCAAAGGTCTTCCCAGAAGGAAACCTGCCCAACCCTTATGGGATGCTGTGGGTGTAGAGGACGGCTACCAGATGTGAAGGAGAGGCGGCCCGTGAAGAGTTGCAAGTTGCTCGTGAGGATGGTGGCATGACCGTGAAGATGATGTCCAACGCGGAAAGAATAATAACCTTTCCCATAAGTTGATGAAGAATGAGGCAGCCGTGCGGAGAAAAGCACTTAGGATTAAACCCTAGTTGCTACATAAAGATGAAACTTTAGTTTAGGGTTTATCAAAAACAAAAGTGGATGCCCTAGCTAGACTCATCCATGCTACGACATAACCACAAGATAATCTTCCTTCCTCTTTGAAGCAACAAATTCTTCTTCTTTGAGCAGTTGTACTTGTAAGAGAAAGTGTGTAATAATGAAATGGATTGATCTTCTTTTATAGCCTTTGAGTCACTTGTAAGTGGACCAAAACTCAAAAGAACAAAATGTTATTATTTTATTCTTTTATCACTTTCACTTTGACACTTTAGTGGTACTAAAGGTCCTTATGTATTTTAGACTTTTGTTTTAGCCTTCTTCAAGTGCCCTGTGGTCAAAACAAGTGGTCAAGGTGGTCCTTTATCCCCACTCAAAGTACATCATCATAAACAGAGAGAATTCCTAATGCTTTTATCTCACACTCTATGTGACACCAAGATCAGATACTAAGGTGTCTTATCCAAGGGTAGCTAAGCCTTGGAGAAGATCACAAAGCCCATTGATTGAGGGTTAGAGTGCCACACATGCCAAGACCTAGTCTAGGGCTTATAGTGTTATCTTGGTAACAGACCAGGCGCCTCAGCCATAGGTTGCATAATTTGACACAAGGTCAAATACTTGGTAACAGACCAAGCGCCTCCATTCTCCCGGAGAATGGCCCTTAGCCCCGGGCTGAGTCCCTAGTCTCGGACTAAGTAAATTTATGGTAACTCACCAGGTGCTGCCATTCAAAGAATGGCCACTCAGGTCTAGGCTGAGTCCCCCAGTGCTATACTGATTCCACATCTTGGTCCCAGACCAGATGTCACCATTCAACCGAATGGTCACTCAACTCAAGGTTGAGTCCCCCAATGTTGGACTAGTTCCATATCTTGGTCCTGGACCAGATATCCCCATTCAACAGAATGGTCACTCAACTCTAGGTCAAGTCCCCCAGTGCTGGATTAGTTCCACACCCTGGTATCGAACTAGGTATCTCCATTGTCCCAAGAAAATGGCTCTCAATGTTGCTCAAAAAAATCAACACAAAGGCATACAAAGTATACACACCTGCTCGGGAGAGGATCATTGTGAGTAGGGATTTCCAATCCGATGAGGACAAGGCCTTGCGGAGATCTATGGACTTACCAGTAGAGAATCAGCCAACACAAGACACAAGGATCAAGTTGGAGGAGACAAATGTACAAGTACAGGTACAGGCACATGGAACAGGCTTTGGTAGTCATAGGGAGTCAGGTGGACAAGATCCTCCTATTTTTGATGGGGACGATGAGCTGCAGTAAGAGACAAACACCCAACAGTCGCAACAAGTAAACCCTAGGCCAAGGACTAAGTGGTTTAGGTCCACAGTACAGGATTACAGGAAGGTGGATCTTCCACAGAGATCTTTTAGACGGAGCGTACCACCAGAGAGACTCAGCTATATGGCACTGATGACAAAGTTGATTAACTCTGAACCTTCTAGTTTCGAGGAGGCTACACAACATGATGTGTGGCAAGAGGCCATGGTTGAGGAATATGACTCAATCATGAAGAACTAGGTATGGCAGGTTGTGGCGAGACCCGAAGGCAAGAAGGTGGTGGGATCCAAATGGATCTACAAGGTAAAACATGCAGCAGATGAAATCATGGAGAAGTACAAGGTGCGCTTCGTGGCTAAGGGGTTTTCACAAAAGGAGAGCATTGACTATGAGGAGACCTTCGCCCCTGTAGCCAGGTATTCTTCCATTCAGACCATTATCTCTTTAGCAACAGAGATGGGTTGGCGAGTCCATCATATGGATGTCAAGATTGCCTTCCTCAACGGAGTGATGGAGGAGGGGGTATATATTGAGAAAACAAATGGGTTTGACGTGGAGAATAGGGAGACACATTTATGCAAACTGCATCAAGCTCTTTATGGGCTCAAGCAAGAACCTCGAGCATGCTACTTGAGGATAGACAACTATCTACGAGACATGAGATTTCACCGGAGTTAAGTTGACCACAACCTGTACTTCTTGGCAGGTGAGGTGCCTCTCATAATGGTCTTATATGTGGATGATCTTTTTTTGACATGAGATGAGAGGCTGATTGGAGACTGTAAGTCCAACCTTGCAGTGGAGTTTGAGATGAAATACCTTGGGTTAATGCACTACTTTATGGGATTGGAGGTTTGGCAGAGAGATGGATGCTTCTTCATCAGACACGGGAAGTATGCAATAGAGATATTGAAGAGATTCAAGATGGAGGACTGTAAGCCTATGGCCATACCTCTAGTTTCCAGCTGGAGGAAGATTAATGCATCAGGGTCACACGAATTTGATCCTACCTTGTATTGTCAACTTATTAGATCGCTTATGTATTTGGTCAACACTCGACCAGACATCAGCTTTGTACTCAACTCTTTGAGTCAGTTCATGGTGGACCCTTACAGAGTGCATTGGATGGCTGTGAAGCACATACTTCATTACATTAAAGGTATAGTAGAGTATGGATTGGTTTATGAGTGCAGGGGGAGTGTACAGTTAGCAGGCTTAAGAGATGTTGACTGGGCAAGATGTGTAGAGGACCGGAAGAGTACTTCAGGTTGTTGTTTTAACATTGGGTTAGGGGTTGTCTGTTGGTTCAAAAGGAAGCAGAGGTCAGTTGCATTGAGACCTACAGAGGCTGAGTACACGACAGCCAGCATGGATACTTGTGAGGGTATGTGGCTGAGGAAGTTACTTTCAGGGTTGTTCGAGTGTGAGCTAGAGGCTACAGTAGTTCATTGTGACAATCAAAGTGGCATCATGCTATCTGAGAATCTAGTGTTCCATGACCGGAGCAAACACATAGACATCAGGCACCACTTTTTGAGAGATCGTGTTTAGAGAGGAACCATTCGGTTGGAGTACATACAGACAGATGAATAGGTGGAAGACATTTTCACGACACTTTCTAGATAGAGTTTTATGAAGTTCAGGGATAAGTTGGGGTTGCTACCGAATCCCTTCTTCGTTCAGAGGGAGTGTTAAAATAGCAGCAACAAGGAAGGTCTTCCTCCATCCATGTGTCCTTGCATGCAGAAGACTTAAATCAGGAAACCAGTTGTATTTAATTATTTTTCCTAAGTTTACTTTGGAAAATAATTAAAGTGATCTAAATATTTATTGACTTTAAGTGAAAGTAAAATTAGGGTTTTCGCTTTACCTAAAGTTATGAAAGAAAGGTAAATTGGTGGAGAGGACACACAAAAACTTCTATTCCAACACAGACAGGATACAGACAGGGAGAGAAAGTCAAACAGAGGAGCGAGAGAATAGGATCACCAAGCTACTAGGTAAGACAAAGGTTGCACGGGTCGACAGGAAACAGTTGCATAGGAAGGTCATATAGACCGTATGGATTCCATACAGTTGTCGTATAGACCGTGCGAATTCCATACAGGAGGTGTACAATTGTACGAATCCGTGCGTGTGGGATGCCGTACAGTCACGCAGAGGGGTTGGAGGTTTATCTAAAGGTTTCGTTGGGGTTTTTCCCAGTGATTCTGTCAGGTATTGCTTCACCAGATTTGTGTGATTAGCAGTGATTGTAAAAGTTCCATATTTTCTCACAATAAAATCTATATTTGACTGCTGCACCGGTTTTCCCATATTGGGTTTTTTCGAGGGTTTCCATACCCAAAATAATAGTGTCAATGTGATGTGATGTTGTGATTTATTTCTCAGTTTTATATTCCGCTGCATACTGTAAAAGATATTCATGAGTGGTTATCAGTAGAGATTTTGAATGCATTGTTTAGCCCTAGTTTGAATGTTAAAGGAAAATTTACACATACAAACTCAAAAGTATGAATCTCTATGGGCTCAACAACATCAAAGTCATGTAATTAACATTCATTGTAGGCTCCAACTAAACAACATGTGGAGCATCAGCATGTTTTTTAAAGTTCCACATGTTTAAAAAAAATAAATGACCAATGTATGAAACTTAAAAGTACAACTAAAAAAGATCTCCAACTTTACAACATGAAAAACTACATCTTTGCTCAATATGTCAAAGACCATTGTGAAACTTTCAATCTTATGTTTTAAACATTTACACACATTTAGATTATCTGCATATAAAAAGTGGGTAAAGTGTCAAACTAACATTTAGCAAACCAAAGTTCAATACCTGTTATAAGTGTCAGGAAGGTGGGTATCATATTTGTCTAGCATTTTCATGCTAGACAAAAAAGAAACACCTAACTTGGAGGACCCATATCTTGAGTTTTGTAACTTTGTTTGACCTCATCCGTTGGAAAGGTATCTATGTTAGCTAAAACTTTTTAGAAGACACCAAAGTCTGAAAATCCCCAGAAATACCCTTAAAATGAGATTTTTTGATGTATATGCATGTTTCCTTAAGGAAACACATGTATGTACACGACTTGCTATATATAATACTCATGTAGGCCTTGAATACGCGACTTTCTACATTGCAACCCATGTATAACTCCTGCATACGTGACTATTGTCTCTGCAACCTGCGTATTCCTCCAAAAAATGTCAAAAAAATACGTTTTTCGAAATTCGGGTAGTTTGGTTAGTTATGCAGCTGACTCCTTCAATTGTAACTACTTTGGCTTTGACCCTAACTCTTCATAAAGCATATAAATAAAGGTAGGGAGGTCCATGAGAAGAGACTTGAAATTTTGCATTGTCATGCTGGATGAATTGGGACTCTCTTTTCCTATGCCTTTGCCCTAGTGATCATCCCCTTGTGTTGTAGAGCTTGGAGGCTAAGTTCCTTCGAGAAGAGAAGTAGCAGAACCAGATCAAGGTTTCGTGAGGTGCCCAACTTGAAGAGAAGGTATATTTGTACTTGTTTTCAATATTAATAAAGATGTGATGTCCTTCTTCTTCCCAAATCATTGTTCAATGTGTGATTGAATTTATATTTATGATCATATGTTTATGTTAATCAGAATAGTTTTTCATATTTATTTAATTATCATTGCTTTATATGTGGTCATATTGGTTTGAGGAAGGTATAATTCATTTTGCAGGTCTCTTGGAGCAAGAGGAGCAAGAGGAGGATTGAAGGGCTGCTTGGATCAACCTTCGTTTGGCTAAGGTATGAACTATTCTAATCTCTAAATCTTGTTTATATTTGCTTACAGAACCATTTGCATCCACCTTTCAACCTCAGTACGTTGATGGCCTCTTAAATCTTAGCCATAGGAAACTTTCCTTTATAGCAGAACTGGTGACTCCGATGGAGAGATCCTTGTATGTTTGGAGTTTCTTTGTTTTTCTTCCAATCTTTTGTAAGGTTTCAGGTCCTTACAAGTTAGGAACACCTTTTGAGTTTGTTGGAACACCTTTCCTACCTTGCTAGGTCAGTTTTGACCCTTTTTGTGCCTTTTGTCATCCATACACGACTTTTAGGCTAAACAGTCACGCGTCTATGTTGTATACGCGACTTGTACTACCTGCAACCTATGTTTCATACGCGACCTGCCTTAAGGCAACCCTCGTATGCACCTGAATTTGTGTTCTTTCATCATTTTTTAGGGTTTTTGGGTGATTTGAGGGTTGTTTGTAGGTCTTCAAGGGTCCTCTGCATGTGCATGACTCCTGAGAGGTTGTTTTATCTCCGTTAGTTTCTCTTTGTCTATCTTGTAAGTCTCTTTCGATTCTTTGAACTTGTTTTTGCTGCCTTCCCCCCCACCTCCTTCTTTGGCTTGACCTTGTTGAACAAGGTACTGAGCAGCCTCTGTTTGTAGGTTTAGATTGATTCTTAGGACTTATTGACCTTTGTTTATGTTAGTCTTATTTGCTCAGTCTTTTCATTCCAAATTTGTTGGCTTGTTTACCTTTGTGAGCTTTCCTTCCAAGAGAGGTTATATCCAACTTTAGGGAAACCCAGAGTTTGTTTGTGGGGTGTAGAGTAGTTGTCTATTTGCTTTGCTTACATTACTTGCTTGCATTAGTTGATAGGCTATTTTTCTTTTGCATTTATAAAAGAAAAATAAAAAAAACACATGTTTGCTTTATATGCATGTATATTAGGTTTTTAGTCTATATTGCATGGCATATCATTGTTTTTGAAAAAAATAAAAAAGAAATGATTATTTTGTGGCTTTCAAGTTTCTATTTGAAAAAAGAAAGAGAAGAGTTTTTGCTTTTTGCATTTCATTTCTCTTTGCTTAGTCATTTTGTTTCAACTTTGAGTCAAAACACCACATAAGTTTCAATCCATTTACCTTCTTCCTAAAAACAACCTATTAAAATGAACGATATAATTTAAAAATTATTAGTAAGTTTTATTTTATAGGGTCATACACCAACTAGCTTAGGCTATTCTTGTGGATTAGGGAGTTTTAACTCTCCACAAGAATTAAATTTCAGACGTAGTTGGGCAATCACTAGGTAAACCCTTTTCTATGTTGATTGTATCTAGGAAGCTCCTCTCAAACAAGAGTTAAGCACGAGGCTGCATGGAGACTTGGACTGACGAGATAACCCTATGATTCCTTGTCAAAGCGTAGACCAAGGTTTTTGCGCATCTGGGGATTCTGTCTTAGACAGGGTTTCAAGCTTTGCTACCCTGCCCATGCATATGAACCAGGCTTGCGACTGGCCCACTAAACTGTCAATATAGTTATGGTAGCCTTTAGTCTCTTTAACATCTAGGGTTCATACACAGGTACACCGGAAGGCTATTTCTGATTGAACTTGGATGGGCTTGGAAGGTAACCCCAGTAGAAGGTGTGGGAGGGCAGTGGGTGATTCCTCCACTTGTACCTAAGAACATCTACAGGGACGCCAAGTAACTGTCTATCAAATTTCTTCTGGAAAGCATATCTTACACTTGTTTGTCTGTTTGGCTTTAGGAATTTTTTAGTGAGTGCTGTGTGGTTTGTATGTACTTATTTTTCCTTCAGGTGTATGCTTTGTACTTTTGGTTTTTTGTCGACCTCAAACTTTGTCTCCTTGTTTGAAACTATGTCTAACACCCCTTTGAACACCAACCAAGAGATCCCCATACTGGGAACTCCTTGTACTATTCCTCTCACAGGGAATGTTGGTGTTCCTTTGATGGCCACCTTGAATCTACCTAGATTCACCCTAGGGCTACCGGTGTGGTTTTTTTCCACTCCAACTGTCCTGAATGCTCCTGATGCTTCTCAAGTAAGCTCCTTATATCAAGGGCATCAAAACACTACTTCCCCTTCACCTGTATTTGATTCTCCTACTCCTTCTACCTCATGCAGTGAAAGTACTAATACTAATAACCGATAGTCTAAAAGGAGTAAAAGAAGTAGGAATAGGAAGAAGACACATAAGAAAGCGGGCACTCGTTCAACCTCTACAAGTCAAGTTGAACCTCACCACCCAACCTCTGCAGTTTATGCTGGGGGCACCTATCCAACCTCTGCAAGTCATGTTGGATCTAAGCGCTCAACCTCTGCAAGTCAAGTTGATCTTCACCATTCAACCCCTGTTGATCATGCTGGTGGGATCCTTCCAACCTTTCCAGGTCACGTTGGATCCAGTCACTCGGCCTCTGCAGTTCATGCTGAGGGCACCCATTCAACCTCTGATGTTCAAGTTGAACCTCCCCATCCAACCTATGCAAGTCATGTTGGATCCATCCACCCAGCCTCTGAAGTTCATGCTGGGAGCACACACTCAACAGCTGCAAAGCATGTTGATCCTAACCATTCAGCGTCTGTATTTCATGCTGGTGGTGCCCATCCAACCTCTCCAGGTCATGTTGGACCTAGTCTTTCAGCCTCTGCAATTCATGGCGGGGGCAATCTTTCATCCTATGTGGTTCATGCTGGAGAGAATCCATCAGCCACTGTGAGTCATGTTGACACTCTTGGAAAGACTACCCGTTCAAAACACAAGCCCAAGTTTCCTTGTAAGCTTTGTGAGGGAGATCACCTTACTTATAAATGCCCTTCTATCGCGAAGGTGCGAAGAGTTTGGTTTCATGGTCATCCCATTTTTGAACATTCTGAAGTTTTTCAACAACCATCCTCTCTTAGTCGGGTTGGACCCAGTCACCCAGCCTCTAGTGGTCATGCTGGGGGAAAACTCTTAGCCTTTGTAGGTCATGCTGAGAGCAAACAGTCAACTGTTGCCAACCATGTTGACATCGTTGAGAAAACTAGTCATTCGAAGTGCAAACTTAAGTTCCCTTGTAAGCTATGCGAGGGAGATCATCTTACTCACCAATGCCCTACTATCACAGAGGTGCGAAGAGTGTGGTTCGAGACTCAAGAATTTCCTTCTCCTGAACAACCTATAGTTTCTCAACAACCTACTCAACCTTTGGTTGATCAAGTGGTCAAACCAATCTCGTCTTTGGTTGATCCCACTCTTCTTTCGAAGAGTGATCATGATGTGATTGAACCAATGTCACCTTTGGTCAATCCCACTCTCCCTTCGGAGAGTGACTTTCACGAAGCGTTTGAATTGATTTCAGTATCGATCAATCCCACTCTTCCTTTGGAGAGTGAAGTGTCTGCTAGTCACATTATCTTCAATGATAGTTCAGAACTTATTGAACAAGGGGGCATTGAACTCGCTTCGGATGAACCCCCACCAAGCTCTCGGATTGCTTCCTTTGATTGGGAAAGCCTAGTTGAGCCGCGCCTTCCTTCTAATGCACCTTTCCAGATAAAGGTCAAAGTTGAACCATACATGATTGCTCGTTGTATTGTTGATGAAGGAGCCTCAGTTAATATTTTGTCTGCTCGTGCTTGGTGAGGCATGGGATCTCCCATCCTTGTGTCGACATCTAGTTAGTTACTGGTGTTTGATAGAAGAACTAGCATAGCCTTGGGAATTCTTTCTCAAACACCTGTTATTTTGGGTGGGAAGACCGTCTTAGTTGACTTCATGGTGATAGAAGACCCCTTGGACTTCAATATGCTCCTTGGACGCGATTATGTCTATGCCATGCAAGCTGTGGTGTCAACATTATTTCATGTGATGTACTTTAATCATGGCGAAGAAATTGTCACTATCAATCAGTTGGATTTTCTTGATCCCTCTCCTGACCCAACTAAAGACCAAGTATTTTCTTTATTGATTCCCAATGTTTCTATAGACACTACCCCACCACAAGTGAGCTATGTGGCCTCATGTCCTTTGCGTTCAATTTCTATTGACAAGCAACCTCTGTTTTCATGCTTACCTTCTCGGGAGTTGGTCCCAGCAGTTGACCAGGCGAGTCATCCTATACAGACTATGGAGCCTGCTCTCCACTTTGTTTATCCATTTGAAACTTTAGACACGTGTCCTATCTCGGATGATCTCCTTCCTTGGGATAAACTCTTCCTAGAGACTTTGATACAGTCTGACCTTCTTTTGGATGTTGGTTTAGTTGTGACTAAGTCTAACCCTAATTTTCCTAGTAAGCCTAACCTTTCTTTTTATGTTGGTCTTGTTGAGTCTTTTGACTCTTCCTTTGAACAGCAAGTCAGTGATCCTGACGAGTTTGTTTTTTCTTATGAATTTTTCAACTCTTGTGATACTGAGTTTGTTGCTGCAGACTCTATCTCCTCTATTGATTTTTGCTCTCCTTCTGAGGTTGATCTTACTGATTATAAACCCTCGAGCCTTGGTGCTATAGAATCTTCTTCAGTCGATTCTTCCTTGAATTTACCTTTTATAAAAGATAGCAAAGTCACATGTGTTTCTGCCAAAGTGACATGCATCAGAACTTTTGTTTTGAATATGATCCTGATGTTGTTGTTTCTTGGAGACAGGATTTATAGTTGGATTCACAACTTTTTACTGGCTTCGCCTTGTTGTTCAAGTTGTAGCTGCATTTGCATGTGCCCTGCTCGCTCTTATGAGACTGATTCCGGCTTCCACGCTTTTAACTTGTTGTATAAGCTCTCATCTTTGTTCTCATGGTCGCTAAGCCTTGTATCATTTTTCCTTTGCAACTTGACGCCCTTTACCTTGAGGAGACGTTCCCTGAGCATCCTTATCTTGCTCGCTTTCGTTGCATTATGCATAGGTTTGTTCCTTGCGCTTCAAACTAGTTTCCCATATCTATGACACTTGCCTCCTCGCATTTAGAGCATTCTTTCTGCTCTCCTTTGAGCTCATTAAAAACAGTAAGGAGGCCGTGAGTTGACTTTTTCAAACTCGTTAAAATCTCACAGAAAATATTGATGTATTTGTAACTTCAGAATGTATTCACTTGTATATCTTATGTCTTGTACCCCGATGTTTATTCTGGGAAGTGTCTGTAATGTATTTGAGTCATGTCATGCCCCGATGTTCCTATCGAGAGGTTCTATAATGTAAACAAGTCATGTCAAGTCATTGTGGGTAACCCTCCTATTGTTCAAGGGTTAAAGTCCCCGCAGTTTCAGGGCACTAGGGTTATTAGAATCTCCTAGAGAATTCGGCCCTAGTGAGTCATTGTCAAGTCGGGAATTAGTATAAATAGAGAGTGAGCCTCTCTATTTATCACACACTCACTCACACTCAATTGTAGCGCATAACTAAGGAAGAAGAAGTTGTTGGGGCTAGAAAGAAAGAGGCTACTGCTGTCGAGATATCATCTTACTATTTTTGGGGCTTTGCTATTTTGTGTTGATTCTATCTCTGAGGAAGTTGCGAGGTTTTCTCCTTTATGGTTTCCCCAAGGAAAATCTTTGTGTTCATTGTCTTATGTGTTTGATTGATGTGTTTGTTATTCTCTCAGTTAAGATCCTAAGTTAATGCTAGCTTAAATGATAAAAATCTAACATGGTATCAGAGCTAACCTGAGAAGAAGACATTGTGCAGCTGTGGAAACTAGGGATTCCTACTTTTTGGATCTCTCTCCACAGATTTTCAGCAAAAGAAGGATGGGTTGACCCTCCTCTCTAGGGCGCATCTTTCTGTCGAAGCAGAATCTGATTCTGAGCATTTTCAGTTTTTAACCCAACACTACTGCCGAAAATTAGGGCTTTCCACAGAAGTGGAATTTTTGAGTGAGCCCAGGCCTGGATTGATCTCCTCCTCAAAATCAAATTTTAGAGATCAAGATCAAAGCTTTTGGTCGGACAGAACTCTGGGAAAGTCAAACCCTAATCTACTCCTAAACTAACATTGCAGAAATTCAACTCTAGATCCAAATCCAACATCTTAACCTGGTAAGATCTAAATCTTTTGTATTTCCATTTGAGGTTCTCAGTTAAGATGTCTCACCATACCAAGTTTGATGAAAAGCTTGAGGAAGCTGATAACTTCCGAGCCTGGAAGTATAGGATCTCCCTAGGCCAGGAAGAAAATGAGTTGGACTCCTACATCAGTGAGGAGATTCCAGTTCCAGAGGGAGATGAGGCTAAGGCCTTACACAAGAAGAAGTTGGTTATGGCTAAGACGATTATTGCTGATTCAATCAAGGATCACCTCATACCACAGGTGTCCTCCCTAAAGACACCTAAAGCTATGTTTGATGCCCTAACCAAACTATTTGAAGGAAAGAACATAAACCGGAAGATGACCTTGAGGAACCAATTGAAGAATGTGAAGATCCAGAATGCGGAGACCATATAGTCATACTTCACAAGGGTCTCCCAGATCAAAGAACAACTTGAAGCAGTAGATGAAGAAGTGGAGAATGCAGAGATTGTAATGACCACCTTGAATGGTCTCCCTAGGACATGGGAATCTTTCATTCAAGGGATTTGTGCCAGAAAGAAGTTAGTCAAGTTCAATAGACTATGGGAAGAATGCTCTCAAAAATAAGCTCGAATAACAGCTTGAGAATAAAAGACGGGAAGTGAAGATCAAGCTCTCACAGTACAATCCAAGAAAACCAGATCTAGCCACCACAGAGATAAGCACTATGACCAAAGGAATAAATTTAGAAAGCCTAGAGATAGGTCTAAGTACATTTGCTATACATGTGATGAAAGAGGACACTTTACTAAAGATTGTCCTAGAAACAAAAGTAGCTCTCACAAGAAGAAGGGAAACAAGAGAAGACATCATGCTCATGCTACAGAGAATGATGAACCTTCCACAAAGAGAAACAGACAAGACAGTGATGATTCTTCAAGTGATGAAGAATATGTTCTAATTTCCGCTCTCACGGGAACTATCACACATGGCAGCAATGATTGGCTTATAGACAGTGGTGCTTCCAAACATATGACAGGATTCAAGGAATTCTTTGTGAAATTATATGAACATGAATCACCTAACAAGGTGAAACTCGGAGATGACTACCAGTATCCAATAAAACATAGTGGTGAATCCTCATACAAGCTAGACTATGGAAAGTCTATCAAGATGAAAGATGTATTGTTCATACCTGGACTAAAGAAGAACCTCCTCTTCATATCTGCATTGGATGCAAAAGGAATGAGGGTTGCAATTGTAAATGGCCAAGTCCTCATGTAGCCAAAGGGAAAGTCTTTCGATGATGCAGTAGTAATTGGGGAAGCAAAGTTGTTGAAGGTCTCCCAGAAATGCAGACAAAACATGAAGGTGTATGCAAAGGATGTGCGAAAGGGAAGAACACAAAGAAGACCTTTCCAAGTAGCGAGAGCAAGGCAAAATGAATCTTGGAAATCATCCACTCCGATGTATGCGATCCAATGTCATCCAGTTCACTAAGCAGGTATGTATACTATGTTTCTTTTATTGATGATTTTTCTAGAAAGTCATGGATATACTTTATGAAGACCAAAGATGAAGTATTCGACAAGTTCAAGGAATTCAAAGCCTTGATCGAGAATCACACAGAAAAGAAGATCAAGACCTTTCAATCAGATAATGGCAGAGAATTAACATCAAATGAATTCAAAGAGCTATGCAAAGACTCGAGGATTAAGAGGGAGTTATCCACTCCATATAATCCACAACAGAATGGGATTGCAGAAAGAAAGAATAGAAAAATCATGGAAGCAGCAAGGGCCATGCTTCATGATCAAGATCTTCCCATGCATCTATGGGCAGAAGCTGCCAGAACAGCGGTGTATGTACATAACCGTACTCCACACAGAGTACTCAAGAACAAGACACCTGAAGAAGTCTTCTCTGGCGAGAAACCAGAAGTCGGCCATCTCAGAATATTCGACTGTCTTGTATACATACACATTCTGAAAGAAAAGAGGACGAAGTTAGATCCTTCAGGAAATAAGGGTATATTTGTGGGATACTCTGAAAGCTTGAAAGCTTACAGAATATATTTCCCAGTGTTCAAGAAGATCGACATCAGCATAGATGTAACATTTGACAAAGATTCATCCTACATCAAATCCAGAAAGAGACTGGCTGAAGAACCTGAAGAGACAGGAGCACCCAGAATTCATGATGTAACCATGAACGAAGAAATTCAAGAAGAAGATCGAGAATTAGAAGAACCTCAAGAACCTGTTTATCCACCTCAGGAGAAGAATCCTCACAAGAGGAAACCTGCTTGGGTACGTGAAATTATCCAAGGTGCAGAAAGACATGGAGTTTCGAAAGAAACACACAGAGGAAGAAAGAGAACTAGGTCCTGCTCCAGTTATGTAGCCTTGCTATGTGACATTATTGATAAAGAACCTTCCAACTATGAAGAAGCGACAGAAAGGAAAGAATGGAAGGAGGCTATGATCGAAGAGTATCAATCGATCATGAATAATGATGTCTGGGATGTTGTTCCAAGACCAGAAGGGAAGTCCATTGTAACTTCCAAATGGATCTACAAGATCAAGCATGTTGCAGATGGCAGCATAGAGAAATATAAAGCAAGATTCATGGCTTCTACCAAAAAGAAGGAATAGATTACGAAGAAACTTTTACACCTGTAGCCAAATACACTTCCATCATATCAGTACTTGCTTTGGCTACAGTGATGAAATGCAAGATACACCAGATGAATGTCAAGACTGCTTTCTTGAATGGTGTAGTAGAAGAGGAAGTGTATGTGGAGCAGCCGCTCGGTTTTGAGACACATGACAGAGAGTCTCATGTGTGTAGATTGAAGAAAGCCCTGTACGGTTTGAAACAGGCACCCAGGACATGGTACGACATAATTGATGGTTTTCTATCCAGTTTGGGCTTTACCAAGAGTAAAACAGATTCCAACCTTTACTATAAGGTTGAAGATGGCAATGCAGTGATACTCCTACTGTATGTGGATGATCTTTTTCTAACAGGTATGGATGGGTTGATTGTTGATACAAAGAGGAAACTTGCTACGGAGTTTGAAATGAAAGACTTGGGTATGATGCACTATTTTTTAGGCATGGAGGTGTGGAAAAATGCAGATGGAATCTTCCTTGGACAAGGGAAGCATGCAGTAGAGATTCTGAACAGATTCGGGATGATGGACTGCAAGGCCATAACCACACCTATGGCATCGAACCTGAAGCTATTGAGTGATGCTTCATCAAAAGCGGTTGATGCTACGATGTATCGTTAGATGATTGGGTCCTTGATGTACCTGATGAACACGAGACCAGATATTTGCTTTGCTCTAAACACCTTGAGCCAGTTCCTAACAGATCCGAGACATGTTCAGTTGATTGTTGCAAAGCATATTTTGAGGTACCTGAAGGGTACAGTTGATTATGGACTCAAGTACGAGGCAAATTAGAAGATTAACCTAGAGGGTTATGTTGATTCAGATTGGGCAGGCAGTGCCATTGATAGGAAGAGCACTTCAGGATGCTGCTTTAGTATGGGATCAGGTATGATATCTTGGTTTAGCAGGAAGCAGTCATGTGTGGCACTAAGTACAGCTGAAGCAGAATATGTTGCAGCTTGTTTATCTAGTTGCGAGGCAGTGTGGCTGAGAAAGCTACTGTCTGATTTATTTGATCTCTAGTTGGATGCTACTTGTATATATTATGACAACCAGAGTTGTGTGAAGTTGTCGAAGAACCCGGTGTTCCATGACAAGTCAAAGCATATCGAGATCAAGTATCACTATATCAGGGATATGGTGCAGAGAGGAGCAATGAAGCTTCAGTATGCTGCGACGGACGAACAGATAGCTAATGTGTTTACGAAGCCATTGGCCAGAGTGAATTTTAAGTACTTCAGGGAGAAGCTTGGTGTTCTCCAGATCGAGGTTCTCTCCAAAGGGAAATGATGAGACCTATAACCATTCTGACATGGTAAGAGGATTAGGTTCCTTCCATGGTCAGATGTAAGGGCTGAGCCATTCTGTCATGGTGAGAGGATTTGGTTCCTTCCATGTCAGATGTGAGTGCTAAGCCATTTTGATGTAACTATAGGATTGGTTCCTACATGATCAGATATAAGTGCTGAATGTCATTCTTAGAATGGAGGCACCTGGTCAGTTACCAGGAATACTTAGTCTGGTACTGAGGGCCATTCTGATATGACTGTGGAATGTAGTCTTACATGATCAGATATGAGTGCATGGCCATTCTGATGTGATTGAGGGATGTGTTCCACTTGATCAAATATAAGGGTTGATGCCATTCTCTGGGAGAATGGAGGCACCTGGTCAGTTACCAGGAATCCTCAGTCTGGGACTGAGAGCCCTTTCGATGGGGTGTGTTCGCACATGATCGAATGTAAGTGCAGAGCCCTTTCGATGTGGTGTTTTCGAACATGGTCGGATGTAAGTGCAGAGCCCTTTCGATGCGGTGTTTTCGAACATGTTCGGATGTAAGTGCAGAGCCCTTCTGATGCGGTGTTTTCGAACATGGTAGGATATAAGTGCTGAGCCATTCTGGAGAGATGTGTTTACACATGGTCAGATGTGAGTGCTTGGCCTTTCTGACAAGATGAGGTTAGATGTGAGTGTTGGGCGTGCCTTTCTGACAAGATGAGGTCAGAAGTAAGAGTTGGGCGGGCCATTTTGACTTAGGGTCAGATATAAGTGCTGAAGACCTACATGAAGGGTAGGCCTACAACCAGCATGAAAAAGTGTTGGCTCTATAGAACTTCCTGTGATGAGAAGAATCGGGAAATAGCACCATTCTGAGATAGCACCGATGATGATGATCTAGACTTGATGGTGATCCACTATCGAGTGATGATCCAGATGTGATGATGATCCAGACTTGATGATGATCCAGATCAAGTGATGATCTAGATTTGATGATGATACAGTGATGATGATCCAGCAGTGATCATCCAGCAATCGTGATGATCCAGATCCCGTGATGAAGAAGACTTGAAGAAAAATATGACTTAGAAGAATACTTGAAGACGAAGATGACTTGAAGATGAAGAAGACTTGAAGACGATGATGACTTGAAGATGAAGAAGAATTGAAGATGAATACAACTTGAATATGATGATGACAAGATGATCCAGTCGATACATAGAAGAAGACCAGTGTTGAAAATTGTGTCGAAAGAATACCTTCCTAGTTAAGAGGGAGTGTTGATGTATTTGTAACTTTCGAATGTATTCATTTGTATATCTTATGTCTTGTACCCCAATGTTTATTCCGAGAAGTGTCTGTAATGTATTTGAGTCATGTCATGCCCCGATGTTCCTATCAGGAGGTTCTATAATGTAAACAAGTCATGTCAAGTCATTGCGGGTAACCCTCCTATTTTTCAAGGGTTAAAGTCCCCGCAGTTCCGGGGCACTAGGGTTTTTAGATTCTCCTAGAGAAGTCGGCCCTAGTGAGTCATTGTCAAGTTGGGAATTAGTATAAATAGAGAGTGAGCCTCTCTATTTATCACACACTCACTCACATTCACTTGTAGCGCATAGCTGAGGAAGGAGTTGTTGGGGCTAGAAAGAAAGAGGCTACTGCTGTCGGGATATCATCTTATTGTTTTTGGGGCTTTGCTATTTGGTGCTAATTCTATCTCTAAGGAAGTTGCGGGGTCTTCTTCTTTATGGTTTCCCTGAGGAAAATCTTTGTCTTCATTGTCTTATGTGTTTGATTATCGTGCTTGTTATTCTCTCAGTTAAGATCCTAAGTTAATGCTAGCTTAAATGATAAAAGTCTAACAGGAAAGATATTGAGTATCTTTAGGCCCAGGTCTGACTCCTCAAAATACACTTGACTGCTGAGTAAACTTGTCCATTCAGGGTCATTAAGAATATGTGAATGGGCATCCACATTGGTGGTAGGTTATCGCTTTCTTGGACCATGTGGAATGATATGAGAAAGAAACACTCTCTTTTCTACGGAATTGAGAAGAGTATTCTCAGGCATAGGTTTATCGCTTTTCTGAACCTGAGGGACTAAATTTACGGAAAAGGAACCCTCGGTATGAGCTTAGTTTTCTCTTTTTCATGCTCTGGACCTAAACATGAAAAATATTCTAAGTGTACTTTATGTCTTTGTCATGCTCGTTAAACCCTAAAGAACAAAGCATCGAGTTTACTATTGTAAGCCCCATTTCTCGTAATCAAATGGATCTTTCCGAGTGATCTTGCATTCCTTCACACTTGTAAAACTCAGGCTATATGCTGCTTTTGAAGGAGCATTGGGTAGGTGGTAATTTAACCTTTTTCGGACCTCCCTGACTAAGTACGAAAAATGTGCGCCTTACTTCTTTGGAAGCTAAGAGAGTTCTTCTGCAGTTTGTTTTATATTTTTTCGGCCTCAGGAGACTAAATTGGACGAAAATGTTCCCCCCTTGAGTCTTCTTTGGAGTTTTCAAACTCTCTAAACTATGAAAACATTGTCGATCATGTACTAGTTTGGGCTCGTAAAATCCACGAATCAGTGCTTTATCAAGAATTCCTCTGTCTCTTCTTCGAGCTTGCCAAAAATGAAGAAGGTCCCGAGTTTGCTTTCTTGAACTCGTTAAACCTTTACAAGAAAGAGAAGAAGGGAACTTCATTCACATGTTTTTTACATCATGGCAGCAAGTCTTGTCTCCTTGAACAAAGCACCAGTTTTGAGTCTATCAATAGTTGGGTCCTAGTATTTTGACCTTATCCCAATTTAGAGTTTCTTACTCCTCCAGTTGGTCTCTTTTCCAATTATATGGGGAATCTGTTAATGTCTCCTACATTGCAGATTTGCGTCGTTGGCCCTTTTGTGTCAAAAGCTGCCTAAGTCACTTTTTGTGTTGTGCTCATTGTTCAAGGATTAAACCTTTGTTGGCCATTCTGCAGTTGCCTTGACCTTTTGTGTTGTCCATTCCTGGTATCAGTTCATTACATCATGTCTTCGGTGGTTCTTGTTGTCAAATTCAGTACCAATTCCATATCCAATTAGTCTTTGACTTACCTCGTGTTGGATGATGGAGAATGCCTTAATGCCTTCCTTCCAATGGATTTCTTCCTATTGACTACAACACATCTTGCTCTATGAATGAGATTTAGAGTTTTATGACAGTACCTTGGGGATTGCAGTCATCAATGGCAATTTCTCTCGCTATTGGGTAGTGGGAATACCATAATGTCTCCTACTCGATGGATTCTTTAAGTGTTCGACTTCAAGTCCTTGTATTCACACTTGTTAGAATGTATTAGGTACCTTGGGGACCATTTTCATTAATGGTGGTTTCCCTCGCATTTGTTAACAGTTTTCGTTATTGATCGATAATCAAACGGTTTCCTCCATGTTCAACTTCAGCTCCTTTATTTGCATTCTTAGAAATCATACCTTTTGGGCGGTTTGGATTGAAGACCTTGGGCCGACAGTAGCATCGTCATTTTGCTATTGCCCAAGCTGCGCAAAACCTTGTTACATTTTATATGACATTTTGCTGAGACATAGAGCCACCTTGTATTCTTATGGCTATGATCGATTGTTGACCATGGATCCACCTTGTTCATTTGTGGCCATGGCTTCTTTAGATTTGATATGGCGCCTTTTTGCATATTGAGCGACCATGATAGTTTCATTATTTATACATATGTTGGATCCGCTTGTATATTTATGGCAATGTTTTGTATATGGACTTGTATGTCCCAGAGATCAGTTTTGTCTGACATTTATCTCTCTTTCAGGTACCGTTGTTCGAGCCTTTTGATCTTGGATTCTTTGCTCTCTCCATACTCAGTTGTTTCCTTTATAATGTATTTCGGCTATCATCTTCCCTTCTAACCTCATACATTAGGGGGCATATGTTATAGCTCAAAATGACACATCTCTGTCTGTGACCACTTTCCCATGATTTCGTCGCATGTCGACACTTCCATGACGACACTTCATGAAAGTCACTGAAAAAAACACCTAAATTGGAGGACCCATACCTTGAGTTCTATAACTCCGTTTGACCTCATCTCTACACCGTTGGAAAGGTATCTATGTTAGCTAAAACTTTCCAGAAGACACCAAAGTCTGAAAATGCCCAGAAATACCCTTAAAATGATTTTTTTATGTGTACGCGAGTTTCCTTAAGGAAACCCGCATATGTACACGATTTGCTATGTATAATAATCGCATACGCCTTAAATATGCGACTTTCTTCATTGCAACCCATGTATACCTCCTGCATACATGACTATTGTCTCTGCAACCTGCGTATTCCTCCCAAAAATGTCAAAAAAATATGTTTTTCGAAATTCGGGTGGTTTGGTTAGTTATGCAACTGACTCCTTCAGTTGTAACTACTTTGTCTTCGACCGTAACTCTTCATAAAGCATATAAATAGAGGTAGAGAGGTCCATGAGAAGAGACTTGAATTTTTGCATTGTCATGCTGGAGGAATTGAGACTCTCTTTGCCAACGCCTTTGCCCTAGTGATCATCCCCTTGTGTTGCAGATCTTGGAGGCTGAGTTCCTTGGAGAAGAGAAGCAGTAGAACCAGATCAAGGTTTCGTGAGGCGCCCAACTTGAAGAGAAGGTATATTTGTACTTGTTTTCAACATTAATAAATATGTGATGTCCTTCTTCTTTCCAAATCATTGTTCAATGTGTGATTGAATTTATATTTTTGATCAGATTTTTATGTTAATCAGAATTGTTTTTCATATTTATTTAATTATCATTGCTTTATATGTGGTCATATTGGTTTGAGGAAGGTATAATTTGTTTTGCAAGTCTCTAGGAGCAAGAGGAGCAAGAGGAGAATTGAAGGGCTGCTTGGATCAACCTTCGTTTGGCTAAGGTATGAACCATTCTAATCTCTAAATCTTGTTTATATTTGCTTGCAGAACCATTTGCATCCACCTTTCAACCCCAGTCCATTGATGGCCTCTTAAACCCTAGCCATAGGAAACTTTCCTTTACAACAGAACGTGCGACTCCGCTAGGGAGAGCCTTGTATGTTTGGGGTTTCTTTGTTTTTCTTCCAGTCGTTTGTAAGTTTTCAAGTCCTTACAAGTTAGGAACGCCTTTTGAGTTTGTTGGAAGACCTTTCCTGCCTTCCTAGGTTAGTTTTGACCCTTTTTGTGCTTTTTGTCATCCATACGCAACTTTCAGGATAAACAGTCGTGTTTCTATGTTGTATACGCAACTTTTACTACTTATAACCTGTGTTTCATACGCGACCTGCCTTAAGGCAACCCGCGTATGCACCTAAATTTGTGTTCTTTCATCATTTTTTAGGGTTTTTGGGTGATTTGAGGGCTGTTTGTAAGGTCTTCAAGGGTCCTCTGCATAATCATTAGACAAGCCACTTGTTACAACGTTGTAGATGACCTCTTACAAAGTGAACATGGTTTATTTTCATGCGGCTATAGCCATTCTTCTTAATTAGCTCTAAACTCTTCAAATAAGTTCCATGTACACTCATTAGAAGTTTTTTAGTGAGTAAGGTATATTTCAACAACCCTTTCTAGTTTTTAATCTACTCCATGGCATGCCCTTTGTTCGCTATAATCATGAGCATGCCATTTTCTTCTAGTAAACCAAACTACTACTTATTATCCCTCTTTATTGTCTTCTTATGGGAGCTCTTACACAAGTTCTCATAATCAAATTTAACAAATCTTTCATTACCATATATCTATCACATTGAATATTCAAATTTAATTTAATAATTCTATGTTTCCAAACAAATAAAAAACATCAATCGAGAGCATCGAAGCAACCGCATTCTATTTGTAATCCATAGCTCCCTTTGCTTCCTCCGTTCAATTTCACTTTCTTTTTTCTTTCTAGAATATTTAAGAGTGGGATGAATTCAAATGCACAATGAAGTTAAACTAAATGAATATCACAAATCATTGCATCCTATATGTAAAAAAAAATCCTAAAACACAAAGAACTTCAACTCCAACATAAAATAAAACAGATAAAACTTCAACTCCAACATATAATGAATTTTAAATCGAAAGATAAATCTAAATTACTAAATTTTATTTGCAAAAAATCTCTATTATTATGTTAGCATAATGGATTAATGCTTATGTCAGCAACATATTGTTCCATCATTCCTTTCTAAAAGTTTTCAACTTTGATTTAATGTTGTGACAAATGTTTTTAATGATAAGATATTATGAGCAATCCACATTGTGTCTAAAACCAACATAGATCCAAATCCTAGGCTCTATCAAGCGCCAAGAGGGATCAAATCTTTGGACCTCTTCTTAAGTATTGCACTCAACTATCAGCTTTAATGTGATTCAGACCAAAAGGCACATCTTTTTATTTAAGGTCAACAAATAATATTTTTATTATTAATATTTAATACCATTTATGGCTGCATATAATATTTTTTAATATTTTTTATTTTGTTAGGAAAGAACATTAGAACATCTCCCCCATACATAGTTTTAAAACCATGTGCAAGGCCCTCCTAAAATCATGGGTTGTTTTGGAGGGCTTGCACATGGTATTAAAACCATTTGCAACTACCTCCTGAACCATGTACAATAAAACCATGGGTTGTTTAGGAGGCCTTGCACATGGCTTTAAAACCATTTGTAAGGCCCTCCTAAACCATGTAACAATAAAACCATGGGTTTTTTAGGAGGCCTTGCACATGGTTTTAAAACCATGTGCACGACCAACATTTTTTTTGCCGATAATTCAATTTTTTATTTTTTATTATTGTGTTAAGTAAAAACATTACAACATCTCCTCTATATTGTGTTTTTTTTTCTTACCGACATTTTTTATGGCCGATAATTAAATTTTTTTTATTTTATTTTTTTATTTTGTTAGGTAGGAACATTACAACATCTCTCCCATATTAGGTTGTTTTTGTGGCCGACATTTATTTGGGAAGATAATCAAAAGTTTTGTTTTTTTATAGCCGACATCTATGTAACGTTACGTAACGTTACATAACGTTACAAGATCTCCCCCATACTAGGCTATAGAGCGCCTCTCGGCGCAATTAACAAATGTTTGGTGAAATTTGATAATGCCAAGCTTTTTGCTATTTATTTCAAAACAATTAATATTTTATTTCTTTATTACAAAGTTTATTGGGCTAGTCGATTGAGTTTAGCTCATGTGGTTATGGGATGGAGTGTTAACGCTTTCCATAGCCATCCATTATTGTTAGTAACCACACAAATTGTCATTATGGATGATTTGATAAATACACACCTTTGTTTGTAGTGGAGGAAAGTTAGTAGCACCAAATGGCAATTGAAAAAGTACTTATAAATGCTCAATAATTGTTTTTTAATATTTTGTGTTTGAGACAACAGTTAATATTAAAATAGTCGTTATTGAATATTAATTAGGTTCAATTCCATATTGATCGCAATATTTTTTTAAAGATCAATCAAAATCATGCATTGGGTACCAAAACACAAACACACAAAAACACTTGCCATATATGTTCATAATTGTTAAGAAGCGCACAAATTGTCATCATATACAATTTGATTAACTTGCATCTTTGTTTACAGTGGAGGAAAGCCAATGGCACCTTCTTTGCTGCAACATTACAATAAAATAAAATAGAATTTCAAGATAGAATGCATACTTAAACTCAACTTGATTCTCATCCACTCCATGATATCATTTACAAAGCCACAATTCAATATAATAATAATAAACTATTTTTAAGGTCATAGGCTAGCCATACAACAATTTGGTGTATGAGACCTTCTTGTTTGTGGGATAATGGTCCCCCTTTTGTGTGACGATTTGATTGTTGTAGTCTATGGAGGTGTACATACCCTACCCCCCTCTAGATTTGAACCTATGACTGCCCAGAAAGAAAGAAACACATGTTCTTAACCATTAAACCTAACTAAATACAACTTGAAAAAGTTATGGTTAAAAACAACTAAAACATACGTACAATATTAATATTTCCCTCAAGAAGTCTACTAATAATATAATAATAATGATTTATAACAACGCTAAATGTACAATATGTGAGATGTAGAACAGCTGGTGGCAGGTTATGGTTAAGATGTCCCCTAAGTGAAAAGGTCGTCGGTTCAAATCCCATGGATACCAAAAAATCCAACCATGTTTCTACTGATAAATTCGAAGTATTAATCGTCATATATCCCCTAATAAATTCGAAGTATCAATAGTCATAATTTAACAACACTAGGCAGAGATACTATCTCTATCCAGATTTATTATTAAAAAAAATTACAATATACATTTTCATTTTTATGAAATTCATTCATTTATCATCCAGATTAATCCGTGATTTGAACAACTATTCTGCATGTGCAATTGTAAAATAAGTTAGGCCGCAACTTTAGTTACTATTCTACCAGGAAGTAGACAAATGTTGTTGTAGCATAGAATTTATTCACGTCATCTTTCTCTGAAATCGCGGATCAGCTAATTTCTATGGGGCCAACCGCACATGGATTTGAATGCAGACTGAGATTTACGTGAGACCAGAAAATAATATACGTTAGCCAGGTTCTTGACCGGAACGTAATGGTGCACTCATTAGGCACGTCAATTCTGTAGAATTGAAGGTGGAGTATGTTCATGCAACTTCCAACGCAATTCTGCAGTCATTCTGTACGCCATGCAGTCGTGCCTCATGTAGGATTGGAGATTGGAGGGACCACCTAGTATCAGAAATTTCATGGGATTCCCAGAGCTCTGTCACTCAAAGGACGGCGTTACATAAACTTGGATTCTGAGCTTGCAGAAAAGAAGCTGAACATTCCAGCAGACGTTCCAGAGGGTCATAATCCAGTTCATGTGGGAAGCGAGCGCAGGAAGTTCGTTTACCCACAACATATTTGAATCATCCTCTATTCCGTGAGCTACTACGCAAGGTGGAGGAGTAGTTTGGATTCGATCACCATATGGGTATTTTCATTCCCTGCGATGAAGTTACATTTCAGCATGTGATTTCAATTATAGCATTGTTCGGCGTTCAAATGATGTAAAGAATAATGATTATGAGTTTTTCGATCTCTCTATAGAAAGAGATTGGAGCCGTCGAGCTGGAATGCATCCGGCCTTCAATAGTTTGGTAGCAGAGTCGAGGACATGAGATCTTGGATAAGCCCCGACCCCTTGCCATTTAAACATAAAATGCTTTTCCAACCTTGAGGCTGAGATGAGATCTTGGATACGCCCTGACCCTTTTCCATTTAAACATAAAATGCATTCAGAGCTTCTTCTCCAGCCTTGAGGCGGAGCGGAGCAAGAGAAGCAAAGAAATGTTCTTCTTCAGCCTTGAAGCTGAGCAGAGCAATAGAAGCAAATTCTTTTTTATGTGTCACAGAGGGTAATGGAATGAGCTATCCACTCGACTGAGTTAGGTGAGCCCGTTGCAAATTGTGACACCAAGCGCAAAACTCCAGGCATCATCAATGAAGCAAGCGAGCCTCCGAGTGCAAAACATTCAACATGCCATCATTATGTTGAATAGTGTCTCTCAATTACCTATTTATGGTTTCATTTTGTATAAGTTTAATGACTATAAGCTTTATACCTGGAGGAAGTATGTAGGGTTTATTAGCTTCAGGACTCTTAGCATGCTCATGCTCTCTTCTTATGCTACTGAACAATTATTGATAGTCCTCTGTTTATTTTGAAATTCAATTCTATAGAATATTACTTTTTATTTGCTAATTAAATTTATGATTCAAGACTCTGATTTAGTTTATTATACCTGCCTCCGGCTGGTATATTGTAATAAACTGCGTTGACTTTGGGTATTAGTTGGTGCATATAGGTGCATATTTAAAGGATTAAAATCTCTATTCCAAAGTTTAACTTTGTAACATGAAAAATAACAATTTTTAAATTTATTAAAATCGTATTTATTTGTGTTGCTATTGGGTAAGCAGGGATGATGTCATCCTCGAAGTTTGCTATCTGGATTTGGGTCGACACGTAGTAACAATGACATCATATGTAACTTTTCACCTACCCACCTTCTTCTTGTCTCCGGGGATCAACGGAATTTCGAATATGCATCGGACTTTGGATCTATCATTCCCCGCTATGATCTGGACCGTTGATTACTGGACTTTGCAACCTCCGCTTTCATCCTGGTCGTTAATCCCTCATCTCTTGACAGATCTCTTGTCCTTTGGGCTGTTCAATCACTGGCGTTCCCGCATCCTTTGCCTGTCCTCCTTGAGAGTTCTGTGAAATTTTCGGCCCATTTGGGCTCCTCAAATGCCAATCAGGTACCCACAGACAAAGAAATTCAACATCAATCACAAATTCTTCCACAATAAAAATATCTAACACCAGTAACCGCTGACATACGCTCAAAAAATGCCCTGGTGCTTACCGTTGGGAACGCTCTAGTTGAAACATCTGATTCGTGTGACTTGATGATGAAAAGAAATGCAAATGACAACGTGCAGTAACTGTGGTATTGAAAAGTAATGTAACCAGAAACTTACAACTACAAGATTGCTTGCAATGATACGAACCAGAGATGCAATGCAATGTAATATTGCCTTCCTGCAAAATGGTGGCAGCTAGGTTGGCTGTGAAATTTGTGGCGTTTTGCAATCGGCTCTTTGTATGCTCAAATAAAAGATGCTGCAGAGTTTTGCATTATGGGCAACTCACAAGTTAAGAGTTATTACACATATATGCGAAGCTTACAAACCATACATGTGCACTAGGGCTTCTCCACTGAAATGATCATGATAATTAGATTACGATGCTCCCCTGATGAGTCAAATGTATCATATCTACCCAATCTACGATAACAGAAAACTGATCGGAACATACACACTGAACAGAATGTTGCTGAGAATCAGAAAAACGTACATGTTCGGTTTTGTCCGTCCCCTGTGCCAAAAGATCTTCCATTACAGCTTGCCATATCCTTTGTTCTCTCAAATGGAGTTTGGTACCCTAAAACAGCAGACAGAATGCATTAGAAGGTGGCAGCCTGATCCCAAATGTTGAAATGAGAATACCTTGAATTGAAGTTTATCTAGTTACCATAGCGTTCTGCCACATAGTACTCTTCAATTTTTGGTCGATGTTTCTCAATTCATCCTCGCTTCCCCACAGCAACATGCTCAGGCAAAGAATCATGTCAATAGATCAAAATTATTACCATTGAATCTGGAGTTGAGGTGGAGGTCACATTGTTGATACGTGATAAAAGAAATTACGCAAAATATATTGATAAATGCAGCCAGGGGCCATCTGTATCATCCCTCAACGTAAAATGGAGGAAGGAAGATAGAATGGATGATATGCACTGGAGAATAATAAAAGATGGAAGCTTTTCTGAAATTAGCCACTGAATTAGTAACCCTACTACAAGGAGCAACTGAAAACCTAATGATTTACTCGCATAAATACTGTGGGATGAAAATCTATTTATCTCTGAAATAAATTTAGAGTAGCACAAAAAATATTTTAATTTACTACATCCCACTATACATTAATCTTGTATGGCAAATTCTGATCAGGACAGGCCAACTTACCAACTTTTGCATTGGGATGCTTGTTACAGATCCTGGTAAAGACCTTCGACTTTCTTCTCCTGTGAAAACTCGACTGAAGCTAAAAATATTTTTTGTCGTGTGAAAAGTGATCGATTGAAGCTAGAACTATGACCGTCTCTCGCAATGAAAATCCTGCAAAACAAACTCAGCTTTTATGTAAAATTGCACAAAGTTATAGATGTGATAGGCCATGCATGGCCTCTGTTATCTTCAGTACGCGTGTTGGGGAAGGAATAAGCAGTGATCCACGTAGCTTACTTGGCAATTGTGGATACGCCACGTTTTCTCTCATTCCATCAATTGATATGGTTATGTCTGATGCATACGAAGTTCAAGCACCCTTTTGATCTTTTTCCCTTTTTGTCCGTAGTTTTTAAGCAAAGCTTGAATGGGGGAATATTCATGTTTTTTTAAAGAGACATCTAATCACAAATGCAAACATTATAAGAAATTTAATTTCAATATTATAAAATTATTTCTTTTGAATATAAAAAAAAAATACAATTTTAATATTTAAATTGTTTATTTATTATTTATATACATAGGTATATATGAAAAAAAAATTGAGGTATAAATTCGTTTAAATGTATTTATTATTTATTATTATGTATAAATAAGTATATATAAAAAGATTAATAAGTATATATATATATATGAGTTTGCTTGTTGAATGAAAACATGTAAGTATAATGACAGTTAAAAGTTTATTAAAATTAATTACACCGTTGATAACCTAAATCTGTTTCATATAATCGTTATAGTAATCATCCAAGAGAGCAGATTGTGGTTGATCATATATTGGCACACTTAGTGATACACAAAATAGCAAACATTTAAATATAGTTATTCTATAATATAATATAGTTATTCTTAAGACAAAAAAATTGAGGTATTTTTCATCAAAAGAATATAATTAAATTGAAAAGGGATTTTTAGGTACTTTAATCTTCATGTCAAATACTTTTTTGACACAAAATAAACATAACCATATGAAATACTCAATCTAATCATATAAGTTAAGTTAAGGAAGGCATGTATGATATGATAGAATATATTCCAACATCGTTAATTAAAGTAGAGAAGAGACTAATACATCATTTATAAAAAAAAATTAACACTTTATCTTCCAACAAAATAATATAATAAAATTGAAATGGTTATTTTAAGGAGATTAGTAAATCATTTAAATAACAAACCAACACTCTGTTGTGGTATCTTTCACCAAAATAATAGAATAACATAATAATATTATAATTTTTCTAAGATTAAATATATTTAAATATTTACTTTACGTAATACAAACATAACTATATAAAATAAGTAAATGAATATGCATGTATGATATTATAAAATATATAGATATATGAGAAACATTCTATGTTTTTAAAGAATTATCTTCTTGAAAGTTTCATTGTAATAGTCGGTGCTTACATTGGAATTCGGATTTTTCAAAATCTCCAATTGTTGTTACATTTTTAATATCTATATTGTTAAGTATTTATTAGGCATTCAACATTGTTAATGTTATTCAATATCCATTTCTTACGTAATATTTATTAAACTATTTTTAAGAGCCAAGTACTAGGCATCTATGTTGCTTATCTCAACTATTGGTAGTGACAAAAGCTCTCCTATTCATAAAGACAAGTAAACTCATTTTGGATCTTTAATTTCAAGGACTTACTTAATAACTAATTAATTGATATACATATAGAAATATAAACAATGACAGTTACAAGAAGTAACAAGTAATGCAACAACCTATAAACAACAAGTAATCTCACATAGAAATATAAGTGCCATGGCAACAAGTAATACATTGTTTCAAGTTTGAATGTTTCATAATTTCTTTAACTTTTAGCTTTAAACTATATACAATATCACAATAAAATATTTCTAAGAGGCAGGTATAAGCAGCCTTTCTGCTATTTCACTTGTTTAGTTTATGAACATTCTTTTATTTCTAATAATAATAATCTATTTTTTAAGGTCACAACTAAGCTAGACACCAATTTGGTGTATGCCCCCTTTGTTTGTAGGGCATGGGACCCCTCTTTGTGCAACAATGTAACAGCTAAAGTCTATAGAGGTGTACATACCCTACCGCCTTCGAATTTGAACCGAAGATCTCCTAGGATGAAACACATGTTCTAGTTGTATATCAACTATAAATTCTTCAATTTATTTTAACTAAAGTCATTGCTTCATGATAGTTTTAATTCAATTGATTTTTGTCTTTAGATATTTATCAAAGGAAATTGACAATGTAAATATCAATATAAAAATAAAGTTAAATATATTTATTACATGACTTTGGATTCTATCTAAAGTGAGATGAGCACTTCAAATTTTTAAATCAACAAAGATCTATCTTAAATCTAGCTCTATCAAGCTTGGAGATGGATCAAATCCCCCCCCCCCTTGTTTGTAGGATAAGGGACCCCCCCTTGTGCAACGATGTAAGTGCTAAAGTCTACAGAGGTGTAAATACTCTACCCCTTTGTGTTTTAACCTATGATCTCCTCAAAAGAAACACATGTTCTATTTGTATATCAATCATAAATTCTTCAATTTGTTTTAACTAAAGTTATTGCTTCATGATAAAGTTCAATTCAATTGATTTTTGTCATTAGATATTTATCAAAGGAATTTGGCAATATAAATATCAATATAGAAATAAAGTTAAATATATTTATTGCATAACTTCGGATTCTATGTAAAGTGACACGAGCACTCCAAATTTTTAAATCAACAAAGATCCATCTTAATTATAGCTCTATCAAGCTTGGAGATGGATCATATTTTTTGCCCCCCTTGTTTGTAAGACAAGGAACCCCCCATTGTGCAACGATGTAACTGCTAAAGGCTACGAAGGTGTACATACCCTACCCCCTCTGTGTTTGAACCTATGATCTCCTCGAAGAAAACACATGTTCTATTTGTATATCAATCATAAATTATTCAATTTGTTTTAACTAAAGTAATTGCTTCATAATAGTTTTAATTCAATTGATTTTTGTCTTTAGATATTTATGAAAGCAAATTGACAATATAAATATCAATATAGAAATAAAGTTAAATATATGTATTACATAACTTTGGATACTACGTAAAGTGATGTGAGCACTTCAAAATTCTAAATCAACAAAGATCCATCTTAATTCCAACTCTATCAAGCTTTGAAATGGATCAAATCGTTGCCCCCCCTTTGTTTGTAGGACAACGGATCCCCTTTGTGCAATGTGTAACCGCTAAAGTCTACAGAGGTGTACATACCCTACCCTACCCCTCCATATTTGAACCTATAATCTCCTCGGAGGAAACACATGTTCTATTTGTATATTAATCATAAATTCTTCAATTTGTCTTAACTAAAGTTATTGCTTCATGATAGTTTTAATTCAATTGATTTTTGTCTTTAGATATTTATCAAAGGAAATTGACAATATAAATATCGATATAGAAATAAAGTTAAATATATTTATTACATAACTTTGGATTCTATGAAAAGAGATGTGAGAACTTCAAATTTTTAAATCAACAAAGATACAAGCTTCAAGATGGATCAAATCCCTTGAAGTGCAAGCCCCTTTTAAAATCCTAAACTTGAGGAAATGTTTCCACCTTAAGGGATTTGACAGCTCTCTATGCTAGATAGAGCCACAGTTAAGATGAATCTATTTTAGTTATTAATTTGTACAATATTGATGTTAATTCGATAGATCAATCAAACAAATATATAAAATTGCATACTTCAACATTAAACAATAGTGTTGTATATTAAATTGAAAACAATATATAAAGCTTTGATCTTTAAATAACATTATTGATTGATTTATAAAAATTATAGTGAAGTAACCCATGATTAGTGTTATATAAAAAATCATATATTGCAAATCAGTATAAATATCATTGCAAAATAATTATAAACTTATCTTATTATCTGTACTCTCTATATTTCTAAGTGCATATACACACAAACACACACACACATACATACATATTAAAAGTCAAGTACATTGAGTTTTCACCGTATCCACATAAAAGAACATGAAGTGCATATTTTCCATGTAAGAAACATACTGTTAAAATAGCAGCAACAAGGAAGGTCTTCCTACATGCATGTGTCCTTGCATGCATAAGACTTAAATCAGGGAACTAATTGTATTTAATTATTTTTCCTAAGTTTACTTTGGAAAATAATTAAAGTGATTTAATTATTTATTGACTTTAAGTGAAAGTGAAACTATGGTTTTCGCTTTACCTAAAGTTATAAAAGAAAGGTAAATTGGTGAAGAGGACACACACACACACACTTGTATTCCAACATAGACATGATACAGACAGGGAGAGAAAGTGAGACAGAGGATTTAGCTAGGAAGAAGAAGGAGCGAGATAACATGATCATTGAGTTAACAGGTAGGACAGAGGCCACACGGGTCGACAGGCAGCAACTGCAGAGAAAGGAAGTACAAACCGTACAGATTTCGTACAGTTGCAATACATACCGTATGGATTCTGTACAACATTCGTACAGATCGTACGATTTCGTACAGTTGCAATACAAACAATACGGATTCCGTACAACATTCGTACAGTCGTACGGATCCACACGTGTGGGAGGTCTACACTTGGGCGTACAATCACGCAGAGGGGCTGGAGGTTTAGCCCAATGATTATGCCGGGTACTACTTCACCAAGTTTGGGTGATTATCAGTGATTGTAAAAGTTCCATATTTTCTCATAATAAAATCTATATCTGACTGCTGCACCAGTTTTCTCATCTTGGGCTTTTCTGAGGGTTTCCATACCCAAAATAATAGTGTCAATATTGTGATGTGATGTTGTGATTTATTTCTTAGTTTTATATTATGCTACATACTGTAAAAGATATTCATGTGTGGTTATTAGTAAAGATTTTGAATGCATTGTTTAGCCCTAGTTTGAATGTTAAAGGAAAATTTACATGGTATTAGAGCTCTGGTGAGCCAAAGCTGAGAGATTTGCAACAATAGTGATAGATTAGGGGCGGATCTATTGAAGACACAAACCTAGATTGCAGATCTAGGGTTTGATAGGTACACTTCAGTATGCCCATGCAGTTGAGAGCTGAGGATAGACTCCAAGGTGCTTAGAACTTTCCTACATGGAAAGAAAGGATCGCAAAGATCTTGGATGTCAGTGATGCAGATGAACACATTGACTCCACAAAAGTTGCACCCACAAATCCGAAAAATTTGATAGCTTGGAAGAAGATTGATTCCAAAGCCATGTTGAGTATCATGGATGGAGTGAAGGACCATATAGTCCCTCACCTTTTCGAGAAGAAGACTGCAACAGAGACGTGGACGGATTTGGAGAGTCTGTACCAAAGTAAGAACGAGAACCAAAAGATGGTGCTGCAAGAGAGAATGTGTAGGGCCAGGATGGCCAAGGGAGAAGGAGTTGTGTCGTATCTCACAAAACTCACATAGATCAGAGATGAACTTGGAGCTGTTGACTCTAAGACTAAGGATGATGAGCTAGTTCAGATAGCCCTCAATGGCTTCTCTAAGCCATGGCACACCTTTGTCAAAGGTGTTGTGGCTAGGGAGAAGCTCCCTGATTGGCAAAGATTGTGGGATGTCTTTGTGCAGGAGGATACCCGCATGGGTCAAGGATCAGGCTCATCCAGCAGTGCCCCACAGATTGTGGATGAGGAGGGTCTAGCCCTTACAGGGAAGAGAAAGGGTAAGGCAAAGAGGAAGAAAGATGGTAAGAATAGCCTTGACGTATCAAAAGTCAAGTGTTTTATCTGCCACAAGAAGGAACAATTTGCCTCCCAATGCCCAGACAGGAAGAAGAAGAGTAACACTCAGATGGATGGATCTGCAGAGGTGGAGGATTTCAGTAGGAACTTCGTTGAGGAGTTTTGCTTGATAGCTTGCATGGCAAGCACCACAGGGAGCAACGTATGGTGCATCGACAGTGGAGCATCTAGTCACATGACTGGACATAAGAGATTCTTCAGAGACTTGTAGGAGGGTGGAATAGGGATCCACGTTGAGTTGGGTGATGATGCACGGTATCAAGTGTAGGGAGTTGGCATTGTTTCATTTCAGATGGAGTCTAGAAAACCCCTCAGTTTTGCTGATGTGTTATATGTTTTGGGATTGACCAAGAACCTCATATCAGTCTCCACTCTAGAGGACAAGGGATATCAGGTGAAATTTTTTTATACCATAGAGTGTATATCAGGCCCAAAAGGGCCAGATAGGAGCTTGGATCGGGTGATTGGCATCAGGAGCAAGAAAGTGTATAGACTACACTTTGATCCTGCAAAGGCTCTAGTCAGCAGTAGCAACAACAACAATTAGGGTGAGTTGTGGCATAGGAGGATGGCACACTTACACCATGGAGCACTAAGGCACTTGAGACAAATTGCCATTGGAGTTCCTCAAGTACAGGAAGAGAACCATAACCACTGCAAGGGTTGTGCGTTGGGGAAGAACATCATGAAGCCTTTCCCACAGAGTGAGCATAAGTCTAAGGAGCCCTTGGACTTGGTGCATTCTGATGTATGTGGACCTATGAGTGTCCATTCGTTCAGTGGTTACAGTTACTGCGTAACCTTCATTGATGACTATTCGAGGAAAACCCTGATCTATTTCCTGAAGGCCAAGTCAGAGGTCTTTGAGAGGTTCCAAGAGTTCAAGACTCTCGTGGAGAACCAAACAGGAAAGAAGATTCAGGTGTTGAGGACAGACAACGAGGATGAGTAAACCTCCAATGAGTTCATGGAGTATTGTTTGGCAGAGGGGATCAAGAAGGAGCACACTGTGCCCCATACCCCACAACAGAATGGAGTTGTAGAGCGGGAGAAAATGACTATGGTAGGAGAAGACAAGGCCATGCTATTTGATCAAGGATTACCACTATTCCTTTGGGTCGAGGCATACATGACTACATTGTACATTCAGAACAGATGTCCTTGCACAACTTTTGGGAGGAAGACACCCAAGGAGGTCTTCAGAGGCACTAGGCCAGATGTGAGTCACATTCACATATTTGACAGTTTATGCTATTGTCATGTTCATGCTAACACTAGGAAGAAGGTCGACCTTTCTAGAGAGAAGGGGTTACTTGTTGGATATAACGAGACTTCGAAGTGTTGACTTTTAGCATTAGCATGAATACTTTTAAAAATTTGCAAACTAACATATAACAAATGACAAATGCAATAAACAACATCAACACAAAGAACACAAGAGTTTTTCACTGGGGAAACCTTTAAAGGACAAAAACCCCAAAAGCATTAGTAATTCATCTCGTAAATGAGATGACTAAGTTCTTTAATGAATTCTCAAACCCTAATGGGTTTGTTCAACATATCCACAAAATCATAGAAGATAATATTTACATAGAAAAATGCCAAATTAGGGCTTTTAGCAAACTAGGGCTTTCTTCCCTAATCTTCTCTCTCCTGCCCAGAAAATTAAACTTCTCTAAAAAAATACCCAGGTTGCCTGAGGTGACCTGCCTGATTCCTGTTTGGCCATGCCTGAATGTTTTGCTGCCATGCTTAGATATGTCCGTACTCTGTTGGAATTCTACTGCCCTACTTGGATCTTCCTAGAGGGCCTGTCTGCTGCCTGGAGGGCCTGTCTGCCTACCCAAGTTCTATCTGAGCCCTTTCTGGGTGCTCAAGACACCTGCTGCCTGGTCCGAGGTTTGATAAAACTCGGGGGTCTCTGCCCGAACCCTCAAAGGGTTGCACAGAAGGAAGCCTGTTGCTGTCGGAGACAAGAGGTAGCCTGCCCAAGCCTTACGGGGTGTTGTGAGTGTAGAGGAGGGTTGTCGAATGTGAAGGAGATGCAGCTCGTGAAGAGTTGCAGGTTGTCGTGAGGATGGTGGCTTGCCCATGAAGATGATGTCTAGCCCAGAAAGAATAAAAACCTTGCCCATAAGTTGATGAGGAATGAGGTAGCCGTGAGAAAAAAAGCACTTAGGGTTAAACCCTAGTTGTTGCAGAAAGATGGAACCCTAGTTTAGGGTTTATCAAAAACAAAAGTGGATGCCCTAGCTAGACTCATCCATGCTAGGGCATAACCACAAGATAATCTTCCTTCTCCTTTAAACCAACAAATTCTTCTTCTTTGAGGAGTTGTACATGTAAGAGAAAGTGTGTGTAAAAATGAAATGGATTGATCTTCTTTTATAGCCTTTGAGTCACTTGTAAGAGGAACAAAACTCAAAAGAACAAAATATTATTATTTTATTCTTTTATCACTTTGAGTTTTACCTTTAGTGGTACTAAAGGTCTTTTTGCACTTTCACTTTGACACCTTAGTGGTACTAAGGGTCCTTATGTATTTTAGACTTTTGCTTTAGCCTTCTTCAAGTGCCTTGTGGTCAAAACAAGTGGTCAAGGTGGTCCTTCATCCCCACTCAAAGTACATCATAAACAAAGAGAATTACTCATGCTTTTATCTCCAACTCTGTGTGACACCAAGATCGAATACTAAGGTGTCTTATCCAAGGGTAGCTAAGCTTTGGAGAAGATCACAAACCCACTAATCGAGGGTCAGAGTGTCACACATGCCTAGACCCAGTCTAGGGCTTATAGTGTTATCTTGGTAACAGACCAGGTGCCTCAACCATAGGTTTCATAATTTGACACAAGGTCAAATACTTGGTAACAGAGCAAGCGCCTCCATTCTCCCGGAGAATGGCCCTCAGCCCCGGGCTGAGTCCCTAGTCCAGGACTAGGTAAATTTCTAGTAAGTGCCCAGGTGCCTCCATTCAAAGAATGGCCACTTAGCTCTAGGTTGAGTCCTGCAGTGCTAGACTGGTTCCACATCCTGGTCCCATACCAGATGTCACCATTCAACAGAATGGTCACTCAACTCAAGGTTGGGTCCCCCAGTGCTGGACTGCTTCCATATCTTGGTCCCGGACCAGATATCTCCATTCAATATAATGGTCACTCAACTCTAGGTTAAGTCCCCCAGTGCTGGATTGGTTCCACACCGTGGTCCCGAACCAGGTGTCTCCATTCTCCTAAGAGAATGGCTCTCGATGCTGCTCAGAAAAATAAACACTCCCTCTTAGAGAGAGAGGCATTCTATGCCATGCCAATCTTGTCACGAAAGTACACAAACTTTGATGTTGTTAGAGGCTTGTTTAAGATATATGCAATATGTTCATCCGTACGAATGTACTACAACTTTAGAGAACCTCTCTGTACTAGGTCTCTGATGAAATGATACTTCATTTAAATGTGTTTCGATCTATCATGAAACACCGGGTTCTCTGAAAGATTAATGCAACTCTGATTATCGCAATGGATGATCGTTGAGTCAAGCTTTCCATTGAACATGTCATATAAAAGTTTTTTGAGCCAAACTGCTTCCTTGTAGGCATCACTTGCAGCAATATACTATGCCTCGGTTATACTCTGAGCTATGGAACCCTGCTTACCGCTGGACCAAGAGATCATTGCAGATCCCATACTGAAGTAGTAACCAGAGGTACTTTTCTGGTCTACTGCAGTGCCAGCCCAATCTGAATAAGCATATCCTGATAATAATATTCCACTGTTGGAAGTATACCTGAGCCCATAAGTGATAGTACCTTACACATATCTAAGTACGTGTTTAGTAGCTACGCAGTGTATGTGCTTCGGATCGGACATGAACTGACTCAGAGCATTCATTGTATAGCAGATATCTGGTCTCGAATGCATGAGATACATCAAGGATCCAATAAGTTGTATGTACAAAGTAGATTCCACACCTTGTGAATTGGTGGCTAAGTCACACAACTTTGTCAAGTTGGTGGTCATGAGTACGCTCATGGACTTGCAGTCCTGCATCCCAAATCTCTGCAAGACGTCCACTGCATACTTTCCTTGTGTCAAGAAAATCTCGCCTGGCTTTTTCCAGACCTCTAAGCCAAGGAAATAATGCATCAAATAGAGATCCTTCATCTCAAATTCAGAGGTAAGATCCCTCTTACATTGTTCTATCAATTGTTCATCACCTGTAAGAAACAAGTCATCTACATATAGGACAAGGATCAAGACATGATTGTGAACAACCTTAAAGTACAAGTTAGAGTCGGCTATACTTTTGGAAAACCCTAAGTCGTGGAGAAATCCATCTATCCTCACATACCAATGTAACGTCCCCGACCCTCTGGCCGACGAAGAGGACGCTACCGAACCATCAAACGTCCGGGCAACTAGCCCCATGAACAAGAACATGCATATAATGCTGAAATAAAATGCTTAAAACAGAAAACCTGCAATGATGCATAATTACTCAACATACAGCAGAAGCAAACATACATTCGAGCATCAACATGTTCATCATTATTCATTTATAATAAATATAACTGCAGAGATGAAATGGTCAAGAATACTCATCTTGTAAGAACTCGACCCGCAACCAGCTACGTTGCTGCAACATTCCACCCAACCATAGGCCAGCGTGCTCATCAATCTCTCAGCAACACTGCCACCCCTGAGTTGGGCATGATTCCCCAAGGAATAAGGGACTAAGCAGGCTTACACATAGCCAAAGATACACAATACAACCAAGTCAACACAGCTGGGTTTATCAGGCAGTCAAGGAGCTAGGAAAGGATGAATGCTAAACTGGTGCGCTCATGGAAAAGCTAAGGACGCCTACACCGGAGCTAACCTGACTTCTAAGACACCCACACACACCCGACACCAGGAATCAGTCCCTTCTTTGCTTCACAGTCCCTCAGGCCCTGAATTCCCTTGCCAGTGCTCTTCCGGGGCTGTGGAGAAGAAAGCCAGCCATCTAACTCCAAATGTGTGGCTCCCAAACCCAGGTTTCTCAAGCATACCTAGCCTTCAATCCCACTCCACACAGTCCGAAGACCAACCACTGCATACCCGCGGTAAAACAAAAATCAGTTCATAGCGCTGTGAAGAAACACAAGGAAACAGGGTGACACTCCAAAATGGTGGACGCGGCTCAAGCCAAGCAAGGCGATTCAGAGTTGTTCTTGGCCCTAGCGTGGCCAAAACAACTCAGCAGCAACCCAAAAGATGATTGCACCCATAGGGACCCAAAACCAGGGAAGGAACAGCAGCCACGCTTTTTACCACTGAAACAATGGGAGAAGCCCAAACTCATAGCAAAAACCACATGTATACAGAGGACAACCACGAGCTCTCAACCTGCGTAGAGGGACGAACGCAACCTCTACTTGACAGGGTTCAACACACAGACCGAAGAACAACCCCAAAAGAATAGAGTCCCCCTTCCAACAGGATGATCCCCCCCAATATCTGCCTGCGCGTGAGGATGAGAGAACGACCCCCTACGTGAGAATGAGCAAGACCAAAATCCTCCCGAGAGTGGAATCGTGGGAGAGTGGAGAGAATGGAATGTTGCCCCTCTGTCCAAGCGACGTGAAGAGGAAGAGTCCACTGGTGGAGTGGGCATGTGGGCAAGGACTGACAGCCTTGCCACACCCACCACTACTTAGCAATAACT
The DNA here is from genome assembly GCA_001517045.1 of Pseudotsuga menziesii. Classification (NCBI taxonomy): domain Eukaryota; kingdom Viridiplantae; phylum Streptophyta; class Pinopsida; order Pinales; family Pinaceae; genus Pseudotsuga; species Pseudotsuga menziesii. The sequence goes on from LPNX010149502.1 coordinate 78,947, forward strand.
GCTCCGAACTAACAGACAACAGAAGTTTAAATGGGTGGTTGACACATGGCATTTCTCCATAGGTCCAAGGTTTAACATTTCCCCCCCCTTATCCTTAGGAAAATCATGCCCTTTTCATTAACGTTGCATCGTCGTAGCTGGCTGTAGGTTCATTTTAATTAATGTGCATATTTACATGATGCCAAAACTATTATGTGCCCGATAACACGATATACCATCGGCAACGATCCCAATTGCCGAAACATAACACAACCAAATCGATGGTGGGGCTTTTGCCTTTAGCTCCACACCATGATTAATTACAATATATACATCATGTACTTTGCAATGCAACCGGGGTCAAAACCGTGGGTATCACAACCAGGCTCTTTGAGCCCATTTCTGTCCATACAAGGCTTTCTTCAGTTTACACACATGGGTTTATTCCCATGAGTCACAAATCCTTCAAGTTGTTCAATATAGACTTCCTCCTCAATCTTTCCATTGAGGAAGGTTGTCTTTACATCCATTTGATGTAACTTCCATTCGAATACTGCAGCAAGAGAAATGATGGTTCTAATGGTAGTATACCTGGAAACATGAGCAAGTGTCTCATCATAGTCAATACCTTCTTTCTAAGTGAAGCCACGAGCTACGACTCTGGCTTTACACTTCTCCACACTGCCATCAACAGCATGCTTGATTTTGTAAATCCATCTGGATGTCACCACTGACTTTTCTGTTGGTGTGGGAACAACTTCCCACACATCATTCTTCATGATTGAACTGTACTCTTCAATCATGGCATCAACCCATACCTGTTGACTTGTTGCTTCTTCATATGTGGAAGGTTCTGCACTAATGAGCTGGCTCATAAGACCAGAGTACTTATGTGGTCTTATGCTTTCTCTTAAAGTCCCGGGAGGAGCTTTATGCTTCTCGGCTTCTTGTATCGTTTCTCGATACCAAGCATGTCTCCTTTTGGAAGGAGGAACTTCAAGCAGTTATTCTGGTGGAATTTCAGTGTCCTTAGGTGCATATGGAATTTGATCCTCAAATTCCTCCCTCTGAACTTCATATGGAAACTCCAGGGAAGGTATTTCATTTTCCTTTGAAAGCTCTTGTGTTTGATGAAACACGGCTTCCTCACGAAAAATCACATCTTTGCTGACTTCAATGTATCTCTATCCAGGTACATAGATGTGGTAGGCCTTCAAGTTGTCACTGTAACCGACAAATATACCTTTCTTACCGGAAGGCTCTAGCTTGGCCCTCTTTTCCTTTGGCACGTGAATGTAAACCAGAGTGCCAAATATCCTCATGTGGTCAGCTGCATGTTTCTTTCTAGTGAAGATTTCTTTTGGAGTCTTTTCCCCCAAGATAGCATGAGGGCTTCTGTTCTGGATATACATAGTAGTACTTGCATCTTCAGCCCACAAGGATAATGGAAGATCTAGATCGGTAAGCGTGGCTTTAGCAGCATCACAGATCATTCTATTCTTCCTTTATGCAACCCCATTCTGCTGAGGGTTGTACGACAATGTCAACTATTTCTTCATTCCTGCTTCTTGGCAAAAATCATCAAACTCATTAGATTCATACTCACCTCCATTATCTGATCTCAAGATATGGATGTGTCTGCCAGTCTGATTTTCAATCAGAGCCTTGAACTCTTTGAACTTGTCAAAAGTTTCACTTTTGGCCTTGAGGAAGTAAATCAGTGACTTCCGAGAGTGATCATCCATGAACAAGACATAATATAAAAACCCACTCAAAGAGGGTGAAGACATAGGCCCACAAATGTTAGAGTGAATCAAATCTAAAATGCCTTTAGATCTATTCTTGCTTCTGGAAAATGATTTCTTAGTGTTCTTACCTAGAGCACATCCTTTGCAAATTTCATCATGTTTTGGAGACACCTTAGGCATACCTGTGACCATCTTCTACAAGCTTGGAAGATCTGTGCAGTGAAGGTGTCCAAACGTTCTATGCCACAGCTCATATGGATCAACTGTATGATGTACCAAAGCATGTGTGGAATCTTCAGAAACCTTGTAAAGACCTCCCTCTCGAACCCCAATCTGAATAGTTGAGCTTAGATTTTCATATTTTTCCCATAGTAGGACCTTCTTGTCCATGAAGAGGGCTTTGTAGCCCTTGTCTTATAAGCCAACAAAAGATAGAAGATTCTTCTCCAAACCAGGAACATATAAGACATCATCAATATGTAAAATCGTACCTAAATCAAGTTGAAGTAAAGTTGAGCCAACTTCTTCAATCTTGTAAGTGGAGTCATCTCCAAGTTCCACCTGTGTAGTGAGCTTCTTCTTTCTATAAATGGTGAGAGCTCCACGGTTACCTGTCATATTCCTGGAGGAACTACTATCCACTAACCAAGAGGTAGCACTATCTGTGATGGATCTAGAGAGAGCGGAGATCAGGTAGTACTTTCTTCTCGGTGCGTCTTCTCTGTTAGCCCTCGTGTTCTTCTTCTTCTTAGGTTCTTCTTCTTCTTCTGCAGCAGATGATTGGAATCTTCTTTTGAATTTCTTCGTGGTCTGCATGCAATCTCGGGCAAAGTTCCCAAACTTGTGGCAATTATAACATTCCACTTTTGAAACATCAGAGAACTTACCTTGAGGTGTCTTTCCCTTCTTTTGCTGAGAGGAGGGCTTCTTGAACTTCTTTGTCTTTGCTGCAAGTGCAAGGTTTCCTTCCTTAGTTTCCTTTCTTGAAGTCCTTCCCTCTTCTTCCAAGCAATCATGCCAAAGTATTTCAAAGTTTGGTTGATTCTCACATCCAATGACAGTTGTCAGGAATGTTTACCAAGAGCTTGGGAGACCATCGACCACAATCTGCACAAGGTCATCATCATCAACAACAATACCAATATCAATAAGTTGATCTCTTATCTATGCAATCTTTGTGAAGAAGGGACCAACCCCTTCATCTTTGTTCATCTTCAATGTTCGGAGCATTTTCTTCAAGACTCTCTTCTGACTAGGAGCCTTCTTCTCATACAAGTTAGCCAAGGTGTCAAAGCATTCTTTGGCAGTCTTTAATGTTGTGATGTTGGGCATCACATTTTCTTTAACAGAATCATTGATAATCCTTTTAGCCTTAGCCTGCTTCTTCTTGTAAGAAAGTCTGCCATCATTGGATGTTGGCTCTTCACTGACATTGAACACAATGTCATCAAGGTCATTTTCTTCTAGAATAGCTATAAGCCTAGCTTTACAGGAGTTGTAGTTAGCTGAACCTTGAAGCTTCTCTTTCGGTCTGAAGATGTTGATGGCCATCTCTGCCACTTAGTCAAATGTCAAGTCTGCAAAATATCCCAAGGTCTAGGAAGTCAACAACAATTTCTTCTTATTGGGTCTTCACATGCTAAGCTCTGATACAATGTTGAATTTTAACATTAGCATGAATACTTCTAAATAATTGCAGATTAACATATAACAAATGACAAGTGCAGTAAACAACATCAACACATCAACACACAGAACATAAGAGTTTTTCACTGGGGAAACCTTTAAAGGACAAAAACCCCAAAAACATTAGTAATTCATCTCGTAAATGAGATGACTGAGTTCTTCAATGAATTCTCAAACCCTAATGGGTTTGTTCAACAGATCCACAAAATCACAGAAAATAATCTTTACACAGAAAAATGCCAAATTAAGGCTTTTAGCAAGTTAGGGCTTGTTGCCCTAATCTTAAAAACTGCCTAGGCTGCCCAAGGTGACCTACCCGATTCCTATTTGGCCATGCTCGAATGTTTTGCTGCCCTGCCCAAATCTGTCCGTACTCTATTGAAATTCTACTGCTCGAGTTTTATCAGAGCCCTGTCTAGGTGCCCGAGAAACCTGCTTCCTGGTCCGAGGTTTGACAGACCTCGGGAGTCTTTACTCGAGCCCTCAAAGGGTTGCCCAGAAGGAAACCTGTTGCTGCTGGAGGCAAGAGGCAACTTTCCCAACCCTTATGGGGTGCTATGGGTGTACAGGAAGGCTGCCGGATGTGAAGGAGAGGCGGCCCGTGAAGAGTTGCAAGCTGCCAATGAGGATGGTGGCATGACCGTGAAGATGATGTCCAACGCGGAAAGAATAGAAACCTTGCCCGTAAGTTGATGAAGAATGAGGCAACCGTGAGGAGAAAAGCACTTAGGATTAAACCCTAGTTGCTGCATAAAGATGAAACCCTAGTTTAGGGTTTATCAAAAACAAAAGTGGATGCCCTAGCTAGACTCATCCATGCTATGGCATAACCTCAAGATAATGCTATGGCATAACCACAAGATAATCTTCCTTCTTCTTTGAACCAACAAATTCTTCTTCTTTGAGCAGTTGTACCTGTAAGAGAAAGTGTGTGTAATAATGAAATGGATTGATCTTTTTTTATAGCCTTTGAGTCACTCGTAAGTGGACCAAAACTCAAAAGAACAAAATGTTATTATTTTATTCTTTTATCACTTTCACTTTGACACCTTAGTGGTACTAAAGGTCCTTATGTATTTTAGACTTTTGTTTTAGCCTTCTTCAAGTGCCCTGTGGTCAAAACAAGTGGTCAAGGTGATCCTTCATCCCCACTCAAAGTACATCATCATAAACAGAGAGAATTCCTAATACTTTTATCTCACACTCTATGTGACACCAAGATCAGATACTAAGGTGTCTTATCCAAGGGTAGCTAAGCCTTGGAGAAGATCACAAAGCCCATTGATCGAGGGTTAGAGTGTCACACATGCCTAGACCCAGTCTAGGGCTTATAGTGTTATCCTGGTAACAGACCAGGTGCCTCAACCATAGGTTGCATAATTTGACACAAGGTCAAATACTTGGTAACAGACCAAGCGCCTCCATTCTCCTGGAGAATGGCTCTTAGCCCCAGGCTGAGTCCCTAGTCCCGATAACTCACCAGGTGCCACCATTCAAAGAATGGCCACTTAGCTCTAGGCTGAGTCCCCCAGTGCTAGACCGATTCCACATCTTGGTCCCGAACCAGATGTCACCATTCAACCGAATGGTCACTCAACTCAAGGTTGAGTCCCCCAGTGTTGGACCGGTTCCATATCTTGGTCCCGGACCAGATATCCCCATTCAACAGAATGGTCACTCAACTCTAGGTCAAGTCCCCCAGTGCTGGACTGGTTCCACACCTTGGTCGCGAACCAGGTGTCTCCATTCTCCCAAGAAAATGGCTCTCGATGTTGCTCAAAAAAATCAACACGAAGTCATACAAAGTATACACACCTACGAGAAATGATCATTGTGAGCAAGGATGTCTAGTTCGATGAGGACAGGGCCTTGCGGAGATCTATGGACTTACCAGAAGAGCAGCAGCCAACACAGGACACAGGGATCAAGTTGAGCCAAATGTACAAGTACAGGTACAGACACAGGGCACAGGCTTTGGTAGTCAGAGGGAGTTAGGGGGGGCAAGATCCTCCTATCTTTGATGGGGAGGATGAGCTGTAGTAGGAGACGAAAATCCAACAGTCGCAACAAGTAAACACTAGGCCAAGGCCTAAGTGGTTTAGGTCCACAGTACAGGATTACAGGAAGGTGGATCTTCCACAAAGATCTTTTAGACGGAGCGTACCACCAGAGAGACTCAGCTATATGGAACTGATGACAAAGTTGATTAACTCTGAACCTTCCAGTTTCGAGGAGGCTGCACAACATGATGTGTGGCAAGAAGCCATGGTTGAGGAATATGACTCAATCATGAAGAACCAGGTATGGCAAGTTGTACCAAGACCTGAAGGCAAGAAGGTGGTGGGATCCAAATGGATCTATAAGGTAAAACATGCAGTAGACGGAAGCGTGGAGAAGTACAAGGCGCGCTTCGTGGCTAAGGGGTTTTCACAAAAGGAGGGTATTGACTATGAGAAGACCTTCGCCTCTGTAGCCAGGTATTCTTCCATTCAGATCATTATCTCTTTAGCAACAGAGATGGGTTGGCGAGTCCATCATATGGACGTCAAGATTGCCTTCCTCAATGGAGTGACAGAGGAGGGGGTATATATTGAGCAACCAAATGGGTTTGATGTGGAGAATAGGGAGACACATGTATGCAAACTGCATCGAGCTCTTTATGGGCTCAAGTAGTGACCTCGAGCATGGTACTTGAGGATAGACAACTATCTACAAGAGATTAGATTTCAGCAAAATTAAGTTGACCACAACCTGTACTTCTTGACAGGTGAGGTGCCTCTCATACTGGTCTTATATGTGGATGATCTCTTTTTGACATGAGATGAGAGGCTAATTGGAGACTGTAAGTCCAACCTTGCAGTGGAGTTTGAAATGAAAGACCTTGGGTTGATGCACTACTTTTTGGGATTGAAGGTTTGGCAGAGAGATGGATGCTTCTTCATCGGACAGGGGAAGTATGCAATAGAGATATTGAAGAGATTCAGGATGGAGGACTGCAAGCTTATGGCCATACCTCTAGTTTCCAACTGGAGGAAGATTGATGCATCAGGGTCACACGAATTTGATCCTACCTTGTATCGTCAGCTTATTAGATCGCTTATGTATCTGGTCAACACTCGACCAGACATCAGCTTTGTACTCAACTCTTTGAGTCAGTTCATGGTGGACCCTTAGAGAGTGCATTGGATGGCTGTGAAGCACATACTTCGCTACATCAAAGGTACAGTGGAGTATGGATTGGTTTATGAGCATAGGGGGAGTGTACAGTTAGCAAGCTTAAGAGATGCTGACTGGGCAAGATGTGTAGAGGACCGAAAGAGTACTTCAGGTTGTTGTTTTAACATTGGGTCAAGGGTTGTCTGTTGGTTCAACAGGAAGCAAAAGTCAGTTGCATTGAGATTGACAGAGGCTGAGTACATGGTAGCCAGCATGGCCGCTTGTGAGGGTATGTGGCTGAGGAAGTTACTTTCAGGGTTGTTCGAGTGTGAGCTAGAGGCTACAATAGTTCATTGTGACAATCAAAGTGGCATCATGCCATCTGAGAATCCAGTGTTCCATGACCGGATCAAACACATAGACATCAGGTACCACTTTTTGAAAGATCGTGTTCAGAGAGGAACCATTCGGTTGGAGTACATACAGACAAATGAACAGGTGGAAGACATTTTCACCAAAGCACTTTCCAGATAGTTTTCTGAAGTTCAGGGATAAGTTGGGGTTGCTACCAAATCCCTTCCTCGTTCAGAGGGAGTGTTAAAATAGCAGCAACAAGGAAGATCTTCCTCCATGCATGTGTCTTTGCATGCAGAAGACTTAAATTAGGAAACCAATTGTATTTAATTATTTTTCCTAAGTTTACTTTGGAAAATAATTAAAGTGGTCTAAATATTTATTGACTTTAAGTGAAAGTAAAATTAGGGTTTTCGCTTTACCTAAAGTTATAAAAGAAAGATAAATTGATGGAGAGGACACACACAAACTTCTATTCCGACAGAGACAGGATACAGACAGGGAGAGAAAGTCAAACAGAGGAGCGAGAGAATAGGATCATCGAGCTACTAGGTAGGACAGAGACTGCACGGGTTGACAAGCAACAGCTGCAGAGGAAGGTCATACAGACCGTATGGATTCCGTACAGTTGTCGTACAAACCGTATGAATTCCATACAGGAGGCGTACAGTTGTACGAATCCACGCGTGTGGCAGGTCGTACAGTCACGCAGAGGGGTTGGAGGTTTAGCTAGAGGTTTCGTTGGGGTTTTTCCCAGTGATTCTGTCGGGTACTGCTTCACCAAGTTTGCGTGATTAGTAGTGATTGTAAAAGTTCCATATTTTCTCATAATAAAATCTATATCTGACTGCTGCACCGATTTTCCCATATTGGATTATTTCAAGGGTTTCCATACCCAAAATAATAGTGTCAATATTGTGATGTGATGTTGTGATTTATTTCTCAGTTTTATATTCCACTGCATACTGTAAAAGATATTNGAATGCACTGTTTAGCCCTAGTTTGAATGTTAAAGGAAAATTTACACATACAAACTCAAAAGTATAAATCTCTATGGGCTCAACAACATCAAGGTCATGTAATTAACATTCATTGTAGGCTCCAACTAAACAACATGTGGAACATCAGCATGTTTTTTAAAGTTCCACATGTTTAAAAAAAATAAATGACCAATGTATGAAACTTAAAAGTAGAACTAAAAAAGATCTCCAACTTTACAACATGAAAAACTACATCTTTGCTCAATATGTCAAAGACCACTGTGAAACTTTCAATCTTATGTTTTAAATATTTACACACATTTAGATTATCTTCATATAAAAAGTGGGTAAAGTGTCAAACTAACATTTAGCAAACCAAAGTTCAATCCCTGTTATGAAGTGTCAGGAAGGTGGGTATCATATTTGTCTAGCATTTTCATGCTGCTTTCCCAATTTCTTCACCATCCCTTCATTTCCCTTGTAAGTTTGATCACCATCTAAATTTCCAGTTCCTTCCCGAGATTGAAAAATATTGCCCTTTAAGAAAAGGACTTCGTGAGTCAACAAGAATCAAGATAACTTTTGCCAAATCTACAAATAATATTGAGGAATTACAAATTGCTCAAGTGAGGTGTTACGGAGATATTGTGCCTTTGCTTCTCTTTTTTAACAAACAAGAACCTCAAGCAACACATCGAAAAATTTAGTTGCAATGGGTCCTAAGCTTACCATCATGCTAGAGAATTTTCTAAACTAATTCACTCGTTCCTCTAACTTGCAGGGATCTCTATATAAAAAACTGCAATTTATGGATTTAGCATAATAAACATAATAAGGCAGACGAGGGAGACTAAGCTCCAGATCTTGCAAAATAATTATGAGTCGAGGGCAAAATTTATTCTCGCTTCACCTCATAGGAATCCCTAAATTACCAAAAAACATAAAACGTTTTTTGGACAGGGAATATGTTTCCCAGGAGGAGGGAAAATATATGTTTCGTCTATGAAAAATATCATCAAATTCGAGTTCATCCTAGAGACCATAATCCATAATCATGAACAACACTGCACATAGAGAAACAAACCGACAAATAATCCATAATCATTCTTGCAAGTAAACATACATCTCTGGTTACTTTTGGAGTCAATGTGGCTTTCCCTGCAATAGAGTTTAAAGCATCAGGCATCATTTGCATTTTTATCGAATCTTACAAAAGCCTATACAACTGTCGAATAGGTAAATTAGGACAAAACAGGAACCAGCAAGAGTTTCTCAAGAGAGCAAGCACAGATGATAACAACTAAAGATGATGACAGTCTTCAAAATATATACTAACCATCTTGATCACCTCCCATCCATGAAGAAAAACGTATAAGAGGTGCATAATACAACACTCATTCATTGATCACAATTGACTTCAGGGTGGTGTTAATATGTCGCAACAACCTTGGGACACCCTTCCATTTTGTTTCATGAAAACAGCTCATTCATGCGTACGTCTCATCTTGCAGAGTAGGAGGACTACACGAAATTTAACCTCTTTGGAATGCAGCTTGAATCTGAAAGAACAAATGGGAAAATAAGATAAAAAATGACCGCCATCCTAAACTGCAAAATAAGATACCTGAAAATTAAATACTAGAATTTCACATATAACAGTGACATTGGAATACAGATGATCACTTATCAGATACAATAAAATGTATCAACTTATAAACTTTCCACAGGTCTCCATTCTGGCACACTTTTCAAATGCCTTGATTGCAATGGATATGAAATAGATATTATTAAAGTGGGAAAGAACCACAGAGATCAGAAGAGCTGGTAGTAAGTGTAACAAAGGAATCCTAGCATCAATTTTAATTAGTACTTCCAAGTATCACAAGGGACTTTTGCAGAGATCAAGGAATGGAAACAAAGATGGATTCAATAGAAATGCAGAAATGCATTATAGCAAAGATGTAAAAATGTGGTTTCAACAAAAGACTTCTATATACGTTATTGAAGCTATGGTTGTAACTTGGGACCTATTTAGCATATTAAATTTGTGTGAAAATGGAACACAGATGCACATATCTTCATTGTGATGATGGTTTCATAGAGATATGGAAACGATAAGAGTTTCATATATCTTCATTGATGTGATGGTTTCTAATGTGACATGTTCTTATTAAGAAAAGAACACAGTGGAAACTCGAATCACTTGCACACATGCAGTTGTTCAAAGAAACAATGTATATGTGCAGCGAATAATACAGTTGACGCAGTTACAACCAGTGAACTTAAGCATCAATGTTAGGATTCTGTTTTTGAGAGAAAAAACATAAATAACTAAAAACAATGACGTGGATCAAATCATTAAGAAAAATTGGCAAATGAAAACTTCAAAAAATAACTCTGCTTTGACAAAAACAGATGCTTTCACAAACATCCAACGCTTTGGTTAAAAGTCAAGGAAATCAGGGCATTTACTTGACTTGTTCTATATCAGGGTCTTCCTACAAAAGATAGTCAGGCTAAGTCAAACTGGACATGATGCAGTTCATATTTCAGCATATGTAGTTCAATCTTTGCATTAAACAGCTGCCATCCTTAGTGATTATAAAACTCTGATTCAAAATCATTTATTAGGTGTTTGGCATTGTGTCAAGGTAGTCTGAATGTGCTTTGGAAATGAAATGCAATAATGTATTTCAGGGTTCCTAGTTTTGTATAGATAGATTTTAGGTATCTGTTAATTAAGGAGTTATCCTTTGTGCTTTGGGTCAAGTCTGTTGTCTTCTGCTTTTTAATCCAATCTATCATTCTAAATCCATTTCCTTTTTTGTAGCTATGAGTCGACAACATTTCTTGCTGTACTTTGTATGTTTCTTTATTAGATTATATGTTGCATTTTAGAAAACCAAAATAAAATAAAAAAATTCCACTGCCATCATTTGCAAGAAAAAAATTCCTTACAAGATGGATCCATGAAGCTATCACAGAAGTGACACTATGTTGAACCTTTGAATCCGAAATAAATAAGCAATATGTTATAAGCCAAGAAACTGCTTTGAAGATGCAAGCAAAGATGTTGAGGATTCCCCACAGCCAAAAAAAGGTGCCATGCATGCATACAATAATGAAAAGGAATGCAATATTTTGAGCTTGAAAATTGTTTGTCAAGCAAGTATTGTTATGAACAGTAGAGCAAAGGCAATATGGCTTGTTGCCTGCAACTAACAAAAATAAGTCAAGTTCAAAGCTTTACGATCAAAAGAACATTAAACTAAAAATTTAGCTTCACTGTCTCCGATGGAGCTGCTCATTCTTTTGACAAGACTAATAATTTATCATATTAATATTGACAGATTTGTCAAATTGTGTTGGTTTGAGAATCAAGAAGTTTGCATATATATTATATACTCTAAAACTTCTATTAATGATGTATTTCCCCCTGCAATTACCAAAAAGAAGTTCAAAGCTTTATGATCAAAAGAACATTAAACAAAAATTTGGCTTGATTTTGTTTGATGGAGCTGCACCTTAAATATAAACTTTGATAAGACTAATAATTTAGCATATTAATCTCTTTGCCAAATTGTATTGATTTGAGGATCAAGAAGCTTGCATCTATACTCTAAAGCTTATATTAATGATGTATAAGCAATGAAGAGGTATCCATAGTATCATGTGCACCTGCATATAATCACAAGAAAGAAGTATCCATGTGTATACAAATGCTTTCTATGCATGTCACAACAAACCATAGCCACAATCAACCACTTGAGAACTTAATAGAGCACAAAGTGTCCATGTGCATAAAACTGGGGGTAATAAATCACACTAGACAACAAACTTACTACTTATGCCTGCAAGAAAATCCTAACATAAAGATCTGCAGGTGGCACTGCCAGGAATGAGTATACTGGTCAGCTCTGCATATGACCTAAGGTAACCCTGACAAAGTTCAGTGCATCAATATCAATAAAGAACTGTAATGTGTTGGAGACAACAGAAACCCCTTTATCTCATTCTACATTTAAGAATTTAATACACCTCTTCTCATCACAGAAAGGAATATAATTACCTGCATTGGACACTGCATTGGCATCAATGCCAAACTGTTACGATGCACCTGTACCCAGCGCACCTTCAGGTGTACCCCAGGGAGAGAGGGCCAATGTTTCAACCGGGAGGGGTGTTACCGAGCAATGGTGGTCATCGTTGGGCCCTTTGGTCCTCCTTTAGGGGTACTATGGCTTAATGTCACTGTCGACTGCCTTTTATTGGGGTTTTTAACCTCGGGGTTGGTGTCTGGGGCTCCTAAGGGTTGACCATTGGGTCACATGGATCCATATCATGTTTACGTGCTCTGGTGGCCTCTGCTTCAGCTACGAGACATATGTCTCCATTCGCAGCCACTTTGGACACCCTCTTGGCCCTTCAATTAGTGGGCACTTACTCTCTTTGGTCTTATCTCCTCACAGAAAAGTCGCCCTCCATGCTAGGCCTTTTGATGCTTTGAGGAGGGTGTTGAGGGATTTTACAGCATTCTAGGGGTTAGATGGGGTATAACGCCCTCCCTCCATCTCACTCCAACCTTTCATTCAGAGTGATTCGCTTATTTGAGTGTATTTTGGTACCTGGGGGTACAAATACCCCAAGTAGCTTACGTTGAGCCTACTTTAGGCCAGTTTTTATTATTATTTTATTTTAATTTTAAGTTGACATTTTATAATTTCAAATTGACATGTTTTAAGGCATGTAGGCTTGGATATTTTGTAAAAAGTCAGTGTGAGATCATATAAATAGATCTCCTCACTTTCATTTTAAAAACAAGACTCGTGGGATAATACACTATGCATCTATTTTACTCTTCTGGGGAATTTTGAAGAGAGGCGCACCTCTAGAGGAAGGATCTTTTCTTGGGTTTGATGACGAGGCTTGGTGTTTCTATTGGTTTGATGCTCTTCGTTAAGGTGACGTTGGATTTGTTTGCTTAACACATGCACAAGAGGTTATCTAGGATTGCATCTTGATTACTCTTTGTTATCTGTTGATGAATGCTTTTATGTTTATGGACTGAATGGTAGCCATTAGAGCTGCATTTGTCTCTGGCTAGGTCTTCTTCAACTTTTAGGCACCTTAACTTTGGAAGTACGTCCTCCCCAGGGGGTACCTCTGGGGCTAGATCCTTAGAACTCTAGGAGTAGCTGTAAACCTAGGTTAGTCTTTCCTAGGGTTTTCTAGTCTCTTCTTAGACGCCCTAGACTAGGGTAAGGTAGAGCTAGGGTTAGTTCCTTAGCCTTCAAACCTTCTTCTTTCTTCCATAAGCTAATCTAGGGTTAGTTAAGGTTAGGTTTAAGATAATATTGTGTTAGTAAAAACCTAGTTTAGGTTAATTAAGTCATCCCTAGGGTTAATTCCATCTTTCCCCAAGCCAACGTTGCCCTTACAGTCTGTTGCTCCTTCCTCCTAAACCCTCGCAGCACCTTCTTCCATCCTCGCTGGGTCCTTTATCTCCCCCAGCATCCTTTTTCCTTCACCCTCTTCTCCTTCGCTACTCCCTAACCCTCGTTGATGCCCTGAAACTCTAAACCAAACCTTCTTAAACCCACGGCCTGGTGTTGTAGCAGACTGTACATCCTCAGTCACCCCTTTCCTAGATGCTAGCATCCTCTCCCTACCTCCCAACAGTCTCCTCCTCACCTTCTCCACCTTCGCTGCCCTATCCAAAACCTTCCCCAAATATTCGCAACCCTAAAACCTTCGCTGCTGCCCCTTCCTTCTCAGTTGTCCTTCTTTCCCCTTTTCTTACCCACGGATTTGCTCTTTAGGACATCCCTAAGGCCTCTCCCTTTTCCTTTCGGGTCTGCCCCCTACCCCTCATCCAAAAGGCCCTAGGGTTGTTACTCTTACCTTCCCCACGGTTTGGTAAAGATCCTCCCTAAGGTTTCCACAGCCTTGGTTACTTTTTTTACAACCCTTATATCCTACAGGGCTGCCCTTTACAGTGGCATCTCTCCCATACTCTAGTCTTACGTACCTTCTTTCTTAACCTACATAGTGACAACAAAACAAAAAGGTTAGTTTAAACTTTATGGTAATACATGGACTGTTGATTGTTGGCCTTTTGCACATTGTATCATCACTCACTTAGTCTGCACATAAACGTTGATATTAGCATAATCATATTTATGTTTAATGAAGGACACTGCTAACATTATGATGCTGCTATAAATGCTTAGGTGGTGACATATACTTATGGTTACATATCTCACTTGTGTATAATATGAGTTTTATATATTGCAAGTGAATGACATACTAGTGGTGATCCTAATGCTAATAACACTTGTTTTCAGACTTGACATATCAATGAGGTAAATGCATGATATAGTCGTTATTACTTATGCAACATATCTTTAAGCACTTGAATGGAGGATTGATATATATTGCCATACTTATGCATGCACTATTGCTTGATAATTACTAGTTGAACGTGATTGGTTTCAATTGACATATTACTATACTAGTTCCTATATATTTCAATCATAACTAGTCTTATTTGTGATAACCATACTAGTGTACTCCACATACACACGTAACACGACTCTTTGATTTGACTCCATAAGGCACTGGTCGCTAATATCCTTGAAAGAGGTATCTTTTAGTGTCTTTTCAGGGTCTTAATAGGGCTCTCCCCTAGGAGGCTTAGGCTTCCAAAGCAGTTGAGAGAAGTTGACTAAGGTGATAATGGTCACTTCATCCTCACATGCTTACTGGTGGCTTGGACTGCCATTTCAACCGGTAACACCAGACAATGATAAATGAATGACCAAGTAAGTGCAATAAGACAAGTTACATAGCTGCAGCCTGCAGCTATTGACTACGATCTCCAACATCATTTACTTCTCCCTAAAAGGGCTTGTCTGCATATGTGATGATTGTAGAATATGTCACAATCTGTCACTAATGCAAACTTGCACAGAAAACCTGTAAATCTTAGGCCTTATCTACAGTATCCAACAACTTATACTCATTGGGTTGCCACTCTAATTCTTAGTTCACTCTTGGAAACTTATAGGTTTTCACTTGAGTGAAATACATGCTAAACATCTGGTTGGGCAGATTGAGGATTAAACTTCCAAGAAAGGATACCGAGAGAGATAAGATAAGATAAAATAATTTTACTAATGTCCAACTAATGACCAAAAAATTAAATCAATAAGACTGCTGAGTACAATGATGTCATTATAAAGGGGTACCAAATGGTCTCCTATAAAAGGCAAAATGCAGTAAGTAAAGTAAAATAGAATAGTGTGAAGTCTATGCTGTAGGATGAAAGACATGAAAAACACTTGATCCCGAGCACGGGAAACCACATGAGGGGAAGATGTATAGGAGTGAAAGATCTAGGAGCAAGAAAATCTAAAAGTGATGAGGTAGGTTTGTCATGGAGTAGACCCATCTCTCCTAACATCCAAGGCCAAATGAAGGAAAATCAAAATAGTATGATGTGCAAAGGAAGCACTGGTGGAAGGTCTGGACTGCCCACTACATTGTTGTTTAGAGGAGGTATCCCATCGATCATGCCTAGGGAGTCTTGTGTGTCTCATATGAAGGGATCTGGCCATGTCATGCCGTTGAGATCCCGTGGGATGGGAGAAGGTCCCTCGGATCCATACTAATCTAGAGTCTAAGGCTGTGTTGATATTAGATTCTCTTAGTGCCCCTTCCTGAGGGTAGCACCATGAAAAGGAAGGGATCCGCTGGGTAGAACCTAGTTGAGCAAAAGGCTAAAGAATATGGCTTTGGAGCCCGAGGGCTTCTTGCATGTATAATGCCACACGTCTTTGGTCGGGATATCTAAAGAATATGGTGAGAGTTTGAATCCTTCAGAAAAGGAAACGGAACTTCCCTCTGATCTCATAGTAGATGGGGTAGTAGAAGATGAAGTGCTGTTCTGTATCGACCTCCTGAAGATGGCATAGCTGGAAGATCCTATCAAGATGGTTAATCTAGTGGTTTTTCTCTACTCAAAGTCTTTGGGAACCCACTTTGAACTGGCCTAATGGAATGCGAAGAGCGTGTATCCAATGGTGGAGGGTATACCAAGGTCGAATAGTGAGTTTGTCTCTCAGCTCCAAAAAGAGCTCAATGTAAAAGGTCATGTTAGGGAGTAATCCACCCTGAGGGTTAATCCAAGTGATTTAGATAAACTTCCTGTGGATGTCATATCTGATGATCCTATTCAACTTTTGTCAAATAGGTGGGAGGTGGCCAGGTGCATCCAAGGAATATCAAAACAATGGAAGTCGGTCCATCTGAATGCCCACAGACTCCAAGAGATCTGAGACCCCTGCAAACCAACCTCGACCATGGCCCGAAGGACTAGATGAGGCAATAGGATCTAAAGAACAATAGGCCAGGTACAGGTACTAGGCCCTCCCTTTCACCGAGTTGGAAAAGCTCCGGATATGATGCAGAAAAGAGACATGAGTGAAAAATAATAAGTTAAGGCTGGCATTTCTGTGAAGGTCTTAAGGAAGACACATTGTGTATTTTCTATTGGAAACAACACCCAACATAATATAGCAGTGATGTGAAAAGTTAAAACACCTCAATATAACTTGTGACTGTAACAACATATATTCCAATAGTTCCAATCATGTGAACTAAGATCGCATTATGCAATAAGCTATTTATAACATGGTATAGAAGCATAAATCAGAATTTGGATTTATTTGAACTTGCATTCCATCAATCACAGGTTAAAATATAGAATAGAGATGATTTCTGATACCTGACGACGAAACTTTGTTGCAGTTTTGAGAAATCTTCCGTAGGCATGTGGAACAGATTTTGTATATGGTTGCAAAATGTCAGTCACTTTCTCAATATGAGGTTGTGAAGCAGCAACGACTTTTCCAATAGGAGGTCGTGAAGCAGCAACAACTTGATCTACGTAAGGGACAAAAAGATCCTTGACTGTCTGTTTACATCCCAATGAAACAGGGGACATCATTCATAGCAAGTTAGAATACATTAACCTTTAAAACCCAACATGGTAAAAAATATTCCAGCTGCAAAAACCTGCATCAGGACTTAAAGCAATTCATATATTCCATTAAAACCAATCCAACGTTCTGTTCTAGTCATAAAAACTAGGCACACCTGCAAATGGGGGCTTAGCGATTCCTGAGCTTTACCAAGATGTGGCCTAATGGTATTTCTTGACAGCTCATAACCCTCAATCACTTTACTTTTTATAGTCTCCACATGTTGTGCAAGAGAAACAATGCCTTGTTGCCACTGTTTCTTCTGTGTGGGGCTCCACTGCTGCACAACACACTGATTTCAATTATACAAATATAGGACATGATGGCATGACTTGCACCAGAATACAGAGGCACTAGACAAAAAGTGGTGAGATACACTACTGGAAGGTGTATGCTACAGAAAACATGGTGCAGCATTTCTTGAAAAAGAGACTCTTTCAGATTTTGTGTCTAACATACCTAAACAGCAGAAAATGCTGTGCAAAATCATTAGAACATTATAGAGAATCCAATTTGACTAAATATTAACACGCAGTAACTCATACTAAGCATGTCCAACACAAAAATGAATTTAGTGATCTTGCAATTTTGTAGTGTATATTTATCTTTCTGGATGCATAGAGCAAGAATTGCTTAAAAAACAATTAATTCAGCCAATAATGCTTATACAAACATGGAACGATTCTCAACAGCACAACACTCATGACTTCTCTAGATATATTTATGATGCATAATAGCATATACTCAACTTCTTCTAATAGCCACCATTGATGGCCGCACTGTATTTGTTTGTAGAAAAGCATACAACGTATAAAGAGTCTCAGAACTATACATACAAAAGCATACATACCACTCTAAAATTACATAATGTTTGAGAACTATGCACTTACTAGTCTCTATAACATTTGTTTACAAGGAAGATAACGGAAATAAATATTAGATTTTTTCTACATACCTTTGCTGTTTCAAGATGTGGGCTTGCCTGGTTGTGAGCAGTGGTACCCTATTTTGATGCCTGAAATTCAACAAACAAGTAGTTGATTTTATTGTGGAAATACAATAATATCACCTAATACCAAGACACAATGAATCAACACCAAGCTTTCAGGACTATTCATGAAACAAGACACTAAATTTTGTGATTTTCCATCTACTCCAGTCCATTACCTTCTCTAGAACAATGTTTATAGAAGGCTTCCCACATTTTGCTTTAAGTTCCACTGCATATGTCTGATTTAAAGATGTTAAACTTTTAGCAAAGGGAAAAAGAAAAATCATTCTATGAACACAATTAGTGGTGTTCAAAGGTTTGGAAAATACAACTGTTATCACCTGATATAGCTAGATGGACTGGGATCCAAATAGATTTCAATTTCAAATTATTTGTAACAATACCAACCTTCCTAACCTTTTAACTCATCAAAACTATGGAGATTTGGGAAAGCTTCTCTAAAAGAGAATCTTTCAGATTTTGTGTCTAACATACCTAAACAGCAGAAAACGCAGTGCAAAATCATTAGAACATTATAGCGAACCCAATTTGACTAAGATTAACACACAGTAGCTCATACTGAGCATGTCCAACACAAAATGAATTTAGTGATCTTGCAATTTTGTAGTGTAATATTTATCTTTCTGGATGAATAGAGCAAGAACTAATTGCTCAAAAACAATTAATTCAGCCAATAATGCTTAAACAAACATGGAACGATTCTCAACTGCACAACACTCATGGCTGCTCTAGATATATTTACGATGCATATACACAACTTCTTCTTCTAATAGCCACCATTGATGGCCGCACTGTATTTGCTTGTAGAAAAGCATACATATTACAACGTATAAAGACTCTCAGAACTATACATACAAAAGCATACATACCACCCTAAAATTACATAATGTTTGAGAACTATGCACTTGCTAGTCTCTATAACATTTGTTTACAAGGAAGATAACGGAAATAAATATTAGATTTTTTCTACATACCTTTGCTGTTTCAAGATGTGGGCTTGCTTGGTTCTGAGCAGTGGTACCCTTTTCTGATGCCTGAAATTCAACAAACAAGTAGTTTATTTTATTGTGGAAATACAATAATATCACCTGATACCAACACACAATGGATCAACACCAAGCTTTCAGGACTATTCATGAAACAAGACACTAAATTTTGTGATTTTCCATCTACTCCAGTCCATTACCTTCTCTAGAACAATGTTTATAGAAGACTTCCCACATTTTGCCTGAAGTTCCACTGCATATGTCTGCTTTGAAGATGTTAAACTTTTAGCAAAGGGAAAACGGAAAATCATTCTATGAACACAATTAGTGATGTTCATAGGTTTGGAAAATACAACTGTTATCACCTGATATAACTAGATGGACTGGGAGCCAAATAGATTTCAATTTCAAATTATTTGTAACAATACCAACCTTCCTAACCTTTTAACTCATCAAAACTATGGAGATTTGGGAAAGCTTCTCTAAAAGACTCTTTCAGATTTTGTGTCCAACATACCTAACCAGCAGAAAATGCTGTGCAAAATCATTAGAACAGTGTTACAACTTACATGAAAGTACACTCCTTGGGGGCCACACACCCCACCCTTCCCATATTTTTGAGATAAGGAAACTTAGTGTGGGATGTTTCCCCATCCCCCCTAATTGAGGAAACCCGAGAAGAAATAAAGTGTAATGTTTCCCAAAAAAATGAAAGGTGCTTCCCTTTTGTGGGGGCACTTGGAAACTCTCCTCGAAAAGGGGAATGTCGAGATGCCTCCAATATTTTTGACTTATGGCCTTCTAAAAAGTAAAATAAAATAAACACAAAAATAATCGGGATTGTTAAAACTAACATGAAAATGTGAAAATTTATTTCATGACTTCATTGTTTATGTTTATGACTTGTCGTGGTTTTTCATATATAATTTTTTTTTAGGATTTCAAAGATGGTTTCCTAGTTGCAAGGCCTTGGTGTGGATTTTGGACAAGGTCCCCTATGTTGGGGACCTTGACATTTCCCATGGCATTTCCTATAATTGGGGTATATCTAGACGTCCCCAAGAAGCATTTCCTTGGTCCCATGTCCCACCATCTTGGAACTTGGTGTGTTACGCTGCACCTATATCAGTGCACCTTCAGTTGATTGCCCAAAAGGAGGGGTCGCATTTTTCTTCCGAGCCAAGACAAGGATGTTGTCAGCACTTATGAGGGATGGTTATGGTTGGACCCTTTGGTCCTTCCTTTAGGAGTGTTATGGCTTAATGGCACTGCTGAATACCCTTTGTTGGGTTTCTTTAACCCTGGGGTTGGTGTCTGGGCCTCCTAGGGGCAGGTCATTAGGTCACATGATCCCCTCCTTGTTTACTACTTTGGTGACAGTGTTTAAGCTCCGAGGCTTTTGCTTCCCTTACAGGTCACCTCAGCCACCCATCTTGGCCCCCTTTCAGCACGACGCACCGTTTCCGTGGCTCTCTTCCAGAGATGACGTCATCCTCTCACCAGGTCGTACTACTAGTTTTTTGTTTTTTTGTTTTTTTTTTTTGGGGGGGGGGGGTGGCGTTGAGGGATTATCAACACTCTTGGGGTTAGATGGGGCATGAATCCCTACCCGTTGCTCGCTCCGGCCTTCAGTTTGAAGTGATTTGCTCAGTTTGAGCTAGTTTGGTCACTTTTGGGTAAACTTTGGGGAAAATACCCCAAGTTACCCACAAACTTGATTATTTTATATTATTTTTGCCATAATTTTAAGTGGACATTTTATAATTTCAAATTGACATTTTAAAGGCATGTTAACCTGGTTATTTTTGTAAAGTGAGTGTGAGAAGTGTTAAACTAGTAGCAACAAGGAAGGTCTTCCTGCATGCATGTGTTCTTGCATGAAGAAGACCTAAATTAGGAAACCAGTTGTATTTCATTTACTTTTCCTAAGTTTAGTTTGGAAAATAAATTAAAGTGATCTAAATTAACTTTAGTGAACCACTAGTTAAAGTGAAAGTGAAATTAGGGTTTTTGCTTTACCACTAGTTAAAGTGAAAGTGAAATTAGGCTTTTCGATTTACCTTATAAAAGAGAGATCAATTGGTGGAGAGAACACACACACTTGTATTTCGACAGAGATAGGATACAGACAGGGAGAGAAAGTTAGACAGATGATTTAACTGAGAAGACAGAGGAGCAAGCAGCAGGATCATCGAGCTTCGTATAGCTGAGTTGTACACTCACACAAGAGGGTGTTGAGGTTTAGCTAGGATTTGCCCAGTGATTCTGTCGGGCATTCGGCGGGTTTCAGTGAATTTGCAGTGATTGTTAAAGTTCCATATTTTCTCATAATAAAATCTATATCTGACTGCTGCATCGGTTTTCCCATTTTGGGTTATTCCGGGGGTTTCCATACCCAAAATAATAGTGTCAATATTGTGATGTGATGTTGTGAGTTATTTCTCAGTTTTATATTCCGCTGCATACTGTAAAAGATATTCATGTGTGGTTATCAGTTGATATTTTGCATGCACTGTTTAGCCCTAGTTGAATATTAAAGGAAAATTTACATGGTATTAGAGCTCTGGTGAGCTAAAGTTGAGAGATTTGCAGCAGCAGTGATAGATCGAGGGCAGATCTATAAGAACACACAAACCTAGACATCCAGATCTAGGGTTTGACAGGTACACTTCACTATGGCCGTGCAGTTGAGAGTTGACGATAGATTCTGTTGTCCGCCGATTGCACACCAGTAGCAGAAATCAATTGAAAGTTGTCTCCTCACTTAGGAAAGTGGGAAAGGTGTGACCTTGGGGGCAAGCACAGAGCTAGGTACTGTCACCTAGTCCTAGCTCCTCCGTTTAGGCTAACTCCTAACAAAGCCAAGGGGGTTAGTCCCTACTAAAGAGTTTCTATGGATCTTAAGTTGTTAAAGTGTTCTTAAAGGTTGCGGATGCGGATGGGTGTTGTTTAGGAGTTATTATGATTTGAAGGTGTTATACTTGTTATAAATGTGACACAAAATCAAAGAGCAATCCACGTTGCAACAAGAGATTAAAAGATAAGTTTAAATTCTAGACTTTAATTAAGCATTCAGTGATAGCAATTATAATAAACCATTGACAATTGATCAAATAATATAATTATGCAAATTAAAACAAGGACCAGTGCCTTATGGAGTCAATGAAGCTGAAATGCGCCAGAGAATTAAACATACGTCTAGAAATTAAACCAGTGAATGTTAGATTATGCAAGTGCTCTTGGTAAATTTTAAGGATTTTAAAGATGATCTTACTTAAGGTGTCTAGGAAACGTAACCGGAAATACTTTCAGTGGCTCCGTTCAAAGACATGATGGACCTGTCTGGAGTCACAAGCTAGGTGTTCAGAGAATTTAACCAGCGACTGTCCAGATTGGGTTGCCCGGCGCCCACACTTGGAATTTGCCCACTACCTGAGTATTTATCAAGACAACGCCGGTGCGTTGGTTATGGGGTGAAAGTTTTATTATGTTATCACTTACAAGATTAACAAATCCGATCATTGTTCTGAGTACGAGTCCAACATTTCAGGGTCGGCAGAGCATACTAGGTGAGGGATAGCAACGAGGTAAATTTTAAGTGGGGAAATATGAGTTGGAAAGATTTTATTATTATGAGCACACGGTTAAACTCTCCAACAAAGAGTGCTCTTGACTTTGTCTTATGACAGAAGTTCAAGAGACTTTAATTAATCTATATGCTTGATGCAAGGATAATGCAATGGGAATGCTCTCCGACAGAGGGTGCTCTTGACTTTGGGTTATTGCAAGTTCAAGAGACTTTGGTTTTTTTTTAAAAGACAAGCAGATTGAAATAAGAACTTAAAGATGATGTAGTTCAAATAAACAAAAGATGAGATGACTAAACTAACAATTAGTATCTACTTTGCAAAAAATGAAATAAATCTAAGCTAAGAACAAAGACACTCTTTCCCAAATGGGGAAGAAAAACCAAGTATGGGTGGCCTTATCCCACTTAGCCTTGTTTTATTAATGAAGTACAAATGCCTTGAAAATTTAACCATTGTAAGGACTTTTGAGAACTAACTTAAGTAAAAATGAAAATCTCTTATGAGTTCGTACAAAGGAGAATGACTTCTTTTTGGTTTTGGATCCTTGTCTTTGGATCTAGTTCTGCTTGCTCTTTCTTGCTTGGTTTTGCTTTTAGTTCACCTGTGGATAAGAGCTCTAAACAAGGACTAGTAAGAGTGTTAGGAAACCAAATTTAACCTGTGATTCGAACAGATTAAGTGGATGAGAAGAAAAGTGCCTTATGAGATGAAACAAAAGACCAAAACAATGGACCAAGACCCAAAATCAAAACTTGGAAAAGACCAGCCAAGCTCATCGATTTTTATGTAAAATGCACGATTTTTTATGAAACGACTTGAGACTTTTTGCGAATTTAAAATTAAAGATTTTTTGACATTTTAGGGTAATTTCCAGAATCTGAAAAATAGCAGAAAATTGCAGAAAATCAGTAAAAAAACAAGTACAAAATTGCACATTTTTCGAGAAAAAGTCAAAATTAAAAAATAATTTTTTTGAAAAGTTTTCGAAAGTTTTATGATTTTTAGGCTAATTTCCAGAATTTAAAAAATAGCAGAAAAATGTCAAAAAAACAGCAAAAAATAGCAACCTTAAATTTGCACGTTTTTTGAAAAAAAGTACAAAAACTTGAAGAATTAATTTTTTGGAAAATTTTCGAAAAAATTTCTGATTTTATGAATTTCCAGAATTAAAAAATAATGAAAAACACAGAAAAAACCAGCAAGCCTAAAAGTGGAAAATTTGCATGTTTTTCGAGAAAATTCGTGCACGTTTTCCAAGGCAAAAAGAAGTCAAAATATTGACTTTTAAGCACTAGTCTTGAAATTTTCAACTAGCTGAAAATATGTAAGAGATAGCGGGGAAAAAAAAGTGGCACACAAAACAATGCAGCAATTGAGGACAAACCCCAAAGTACTTCTCAAAACAAAAGTCTGGCAAACAAAAGAATGATGGATTTACAAGTTTGAAATGAGACAAGGATCTTAGATCTAGTAAAAGTTAAAGATTAAAAAAGAAGATCTAAACCCAACAAGTAGATCAAAGCATGAATCTTTGATCTACTTTAGCCAATCATAATGCAAGATCTAGAAATGTGAATAAATTGAGAATACTTGCACTGCTTGGAAAGCAAATCGATAGAATAAAACCTGTAAAAATGTAGATTCGCTTTGTAGTAACCAATGTAACCAAGAGAATTTTTTGAAGTTTGTGGTCTGATGGATGAGGCAAGCAAGCCCTTCATTTCTTGATTTCTTAAAGTAAAAGACTCCCTTAGGCACCTGTAGAATGAATGCATAAACCAAACAAGAGCTCTTGTGTTTGGGAGAATACCTGAAAGCCACAAAACTTAAGAGAAAAGCATAGATCAAATAATATTGTGCTAGATTGTTAGCCTTCTAATCATAAGATCATATACTTAAGAATCAAAAGAAATGAGCTAAGAATGGTATCACCTTGAATAAGATGAAGCATAGCACACAAATAACTCCCACATGGACCTCCAAAGTCTTCTTGCTTTATTCAAATTCAAAAGATATTACAAATTTTTCCAAAGTGTACTTGCACAAATTCTCCATCCAAATAGAGCTGAAGGAGCCTCTATTTATACAACAAAATCAAGCTAAAACCCTAAAACCAAATCACATAACCTGACCAGCTCGACACATAACTGAGAGCCCAGACCTAAAAATGAAGAGCCAAGAGTGAGGGGAGGCCTCCACCTAGGCAAGGCGCCCCCACTCCAACCCTAACCACTGCAAACAAGCCATAACTGAGCCCACACGTGTGGATGACACCCTCATGCTGAAGAGGGGAGTGAATGATGAAGGGAGGCGTGAGCTGGTAGGTGAGGCCACAACTTAGGTCTGGAGGAGCCATTGCTAGGTTTGGAGAGGCCACTGCTACTGTAATCTTCAGTCTTTACCTCGATCAAATCATCAAACCAATGAGTACTCTCCATTTCATCCAATTCGGGAGTTAGTTGGAGATGACAAATCCGTTAACTGAATATAACTTTATTATTCACTGAATGCTAACTGAAGCTAAGTTATGATAACTCCAATCATCATAAATGCCCATTGAGATGTCATTTAGCCTTTTATTTCGCTGAATTTGGATTAATTTGGAGAGTTTTAATTTTCTCCAAAATAATCATTTTTTTTCTCGAAAATGACTTTTTTGAGAAAATGAGCGTTATGTGTTCGATTGATGATCTGAAAGTTGGATCTGACTGGCTGGCTGATCAAGAATGATTTTTGGCTTAAGGTTAGAGTTTTCAATCACTGAAAATGGAGTCCGGATGACTAACTTATTACAAACGGGATTTTTCCATTTAAATTATGGAAAAATTAATTAAAAAAACTGGGGGAAATAATTAAAAAATTAAAAAATAATTCTTTAACTCGTCCGGAAAAAAAAAAAAAAAAATCGGAAAATTTTTAGAGGTCCTATTGACTTAGGACATAACCATGCTATATTTTAATAATGTCTAGTAGGTTTATATATACTCAGTTGGGCTCTAATAACCCCCCAAGGCCCAGAATTTAAAATCGGGCATTCCAGCTTTGGAGGAAGCGGGAGAAAACCTCATCAATTATACTTGGCTATAGGCAAAGCATAATTGTCAAGAGCAAAAAACTCCCTGGAATACCTTAGTTGTGATTCTACGTCTTAGGAGACCAAACCACTCAAAACACACTACTAGCACATTTTATTACAAACCCTGCAGGGGCCATGGTCAAAATTATTCAAATGAAAAACTGGCTAGCCAATATTTGCTAGACATGAAGATGGATCAACTGATACACTGGAATCAAACATTGAACATGTTTGTCAATCGGCGGCTCCTCAGGTAACCCAACTATGGTACAAATAAGTGGATAACAGACTCCAGGGTGCTCAAAACTTTCCTACATGGAAAGAAAGGATCACAAGGATCCTTGACGTTAGTGATGCAGAGGAGCACATTGACTCCATGAAGGTTGCACCCACAGATTTGACAGATTTAGCAGCTTGGAAGAAGATTGATTCCAGAGCCATGCTGATAATCATGGATGGAGTGAAGGACCATATAGTCCCTCACTTTTCTGGTAAGAAGACCGCAACAGAGATGTGGACAGCTTTGGAGAGTCTGTACCAAAGCAAGAACGAGAACCGAAAGATGGTGTTGCAAGAGAGGATGTGCAGCACCAAGATGGCCAAGGGAGAAGGAGTGGTGCCTTATCTCATGAGGCTCACACAGATCAAGGACGAGCTTGGAGTTGTTGGCTCTAAGACAGTGGATGAGGAGCTAGTTCGGATACCCCTCAATGGCTTCTCTTAGCCATGGGACACCTTTGTCAAAGGTGTTGTGGCTGGGGAGAAGCTCCCTGATTGGTAGAGACTATGGGATGACTTTGTGTAGGAGGAGACCCGCATGGGTCAAGGATCAGGCTCATCCATAGTGCCCCACGGATTGTGGATGAGGAGGCTCTAACCCTTACAAGGAAGAGCAAGGGGAAGGCAAAGAGGAAGAAGGATGGTAAGAAGAACCTTGACGTATCAAAGGTCAACTATTTTATCTGCCACAAGTAGGGACACTTTGCCTCCCAGTGCCCAGACAGGAAGAAGATGAGTAACACTCAAATGGCAGGATCTGCAGAGGTGGATGAGTTCAGCAGGAACTTCGATGAGGAGTTTTGCTTGATAGCTTGCATGGTAAGTGTTGATGAAATTGTCATTGATGCCAACATGGCCTTGCATCGAGATTAGAGAGGAGAAAGTAGAGGAGGATATGTGAGACTACATGCTACAACTAGAGAGCAACCATGATAACCTTTATTAAAGATTGATTCAATATCAAAGTGGGTTAGCTGCATTATTTGATTCTGGTATAATAAGTTTAAAGTATCTCTGTGGTTTCAAGGAGTAGTGCATTCATGTGTTAAAATATAAATCATAGGTTAGTCAGGGATATACCAAAAGGGTAGATATCCTTCTAGCAATGATCTGTATTGGCAACTACACATTGTGGTCAAAGATAGCCTTCTGAAATTTGCACAATAAGCAGCTAATATATTCCAACAATTGGAAAAGATGCCAGTGGACAGAGAATTGCGATCTAGTAAGAGGCAGAGATTTGAGCAGATAAGGACTGTTGATGTTTCTATTCGGCTCCAAGGTCGGCTGCAAATAAAAATCTACAAGTCGGCTTCAGTTTAAATTAAGGTGTCGGCCAAATGAAGATATAAGAAGTCGGCCCAATAAAAAATAGGATGTCGGCTCATAATAATAAAATTATTAAAATATGTAAGGCCGGCTTCAAATTTAAAAGATTTTAATATAGCAGGTCGGCCCCTAGAAAATGTGAAAAATGGGTATAAATACCCTTTCAACGTCCTCATCTATGTGAGATAATTCGTGGGTTGCTCTGAGATTGGTCTGAGGCAAGAACTTCGCTGGAGGGTGAATTTTGTGGAGTATTTTTCTGTAGCAGCAGCTGGAAATTTATTGGGACAGCAGTCAGCAGGAAATCTTTTTTTTGGGACAGCGTGGGAGCAGTCAAGCTTGACTCAGCCACAGTGAATTAGTGAAATTTAAAAAAAAAAAGAGCTAAGATCTTCGCTGTTAATGGCATCTTAGTGGACATTTCAGACTTATGTGTCCAGCAACGTTTTTTTTATCCATATAGCTTGACAATTTGTCATTTGGAAAGATCTGGGTTTGTATTGCTAGCGGCACTTCCAAATTTTCAATTTTGTTTGTGGAGCCCTTGCTTTTCAGTTCTGAGATCTGGAAAGAGTAAAAAATGCTAGCAGGGATTTTAGATCTGCAAGCAGCATTGGTAAATTGACAGTTCATGATGTAGTAAATCCCATTTCTTGTCTGCAATACAAAATGGAAGTCTGATGGAACCTCTGATTAAAATATTTTATCTGACTGAGAAAATGAATGACATTCTCTCTTAATTTCTTCCAATTTATTGCAAGAAACATCTGTAAAAGTTGATTATGCAGAAGGTTCGTCTAGAATGCAAAGAAGGGGAACATTCTCTCTGAGATTGTAAGATGTCATACAATAATTTTCGCTCAAGTGAATTTATCTATGTTAACAATAGATCTATCAAGTAGCACTTTGCCTGGTTGAATACTTTATATGCAGGGTGAATTATCTGTTAGCAGTGCTGGCACTAGGGTGACTATTCTGCCTACAAAAGAAGGCCAGATAGTCTCAGTTTTTGACTGATCAAAGCCCCTCTCTGGCAAAGTCTGCATTGCTAGGAGAATCCTAGAAATGGGCATGCTTTGCCCAAGATCTACATGAATGGACATGGATAGAAAGTTCAGCTAGTACAGATCCAACAAGTAGTAAAGGATGATCAAAGATACTGAGCAGCAGTTTGATATGATGATGATAAGACTGTGAATAGATTGATGACAAGGCAGTGACATGTTTATGAACAGTCAGTGATCAAATACAGTAAGAGTACCCTAGGTAGGTTGATGTGGAGTGTGTGTTTTTGGTTACCATGATGTCTCAGAATAAATCAAGGGAGGAACAGGACCCTGGTATTGATGAAATAGAAGGGAAGTTTTTGTAGTAAGGTCTTCACAAGCTCAGGCAGCAGAAGTGGTTTAAATTTTTGAGTACACGGGGTTTGAGGTGGTTGTGAGAAGACCAAAGGGGATTGTATCTTCATTTGAGGGCCGAGTTTGCTGGTAGAGGCAGTGCACTATCCCATAAAGGCTGTGTGGACTTTTATCAAGGGCTTAGTGCACATTAAGAGGTCTGTGTTCATCTTCAGAGGCTGCGTCCTCTGTTGGAAGGGAGAACAGACTTAGTGGAAGGGCAATTTGAAAGAGAATGACTATATTCTAACTGCTGTGTATTTCCCTTGAAGAATACATTCTAATGCTGCCATGTTTAGTTTATCCAAGGAATCATATTAGTTGTTGGAGGGCCTGTTATCATTCCTGGAGCTCGCAGACCAGACTAGGGGATCATCTGGAGGAGTTTGGGACTGTTTAAGATCAGCTGGGCACTTCAATCAAAGACTGTCATCTTCAGCAGTACTGATAAATCAATTCTGGGCATTGTTAAATGTTGTTGCTTTGCAGACCTGTTTTGGTCTTTACACAGACCTTTACAGCTCCATTTTTGCAGTCTGAATTTGAGTCTCACACAGCAGTCTGAGGGTTACGTGGGCTGAGATCTTGATGAACAGCATGCATGGATAAAGGTATGTACAGTAAGGCTTTATGTTTAGAATTTATCCAGCAGCAGAGGATTTACACAATCACAAGTTTGGATTTGCAAGTGAGATGATGTTTACACAGGAATATGTTCAGCAATGACATATATTGATTGAGGTAAAGAAGTGAAGAGGTATGTATGAACATTCAGTGACAGAGTTAATTGACTTAGCAATGATCTGAAGGCAGTGGCTAGATGACAGTTTGACGAGGTTTAATGAGCAGCAGTGAGGCAGTGAAGAGGATGAGCAGCAGAGGTTAAATGAGCAGCAGTGAGCAAATGAACAAGAAATTGATGGGCAGTTGACCAGCAACAGCAGAGATGAGCAGTCCTTGATAACTTGGCAATATTGAAGAACAGGTGGGTTGCAGCAGCAGCATTGAAGAGACAAGTGATGAAGTAATGAAACAGTGAGCTTTAAAGTAAATGCAAGCTTGACTTGCATTTGAGGTTAGGATACCTCAAACCCTTCTTAGCAGGGTCTAAGAAAACCAGGCAGGGTCCTGGATCCAGAGTAGGTGCTCTATATATCAATAGGTGTTGATTTCGCCTAACGGTTGTAGCTGGACCAAAATAATATAAAAAGATTACAAATTCATATGGTGTTGTGTCTTTGTATGGTTCCTAATGATCTAAATGCTTATGCTATGTGAATAATGTGTTTATGAAATGATTATGTGATTGGTTGAATGATGAATTGATAGTTATCTGTGTCAAGCAAAGAAAAGGTACAAAATCGCTTTACACTGATTCACCCCCCCTCTCAGTGTCAACAGTAAGCACCACAGGGAGCAACATATGGTACATTGATAGTGGAGCATCTAGTCACATGACTGGATAGAAGAGATTCTTCAGAGACTTGCAGGAGGGTGGAACAGGGATCCACGTTGAGCTGGGTGATGATGCGCGGTATCAGGCATGGGGAAATGGCACTGTTTCATTTGAGAGGGAGTTTGGCAAACCCCTCAGTTTTGCTAATGTGTTATATGTTTCAGGATTGACCAAGAACCTTATATCAGTGTCTACTTTGGAGGACAAGGGATATCAGGTGAAGTTCCGTGACCATAGAGTGTATTTCAGGCCCAAGGGGTCAGATAGGAGCTTGGATCGGGTGATTGGCAGAAGGAGCGAGAAAGTGTACAGATTACACTTTGAACCTGCAAAGGCTCTAGTCAGCAGCAGCAGCAACAGTAGTCAGGATGAGTTGTGGCATAGGAGGATGGCACACTTACACCATGGAGCACTGAGGCACTTGAGACAAATTGTCATTGGAGTTCCTCAAGTACAGGAAGAGAACCATAACCACTGCAAGGGTTGTGCGTTGGGGAAGAACATAATGAAGCCTTTCCCACAGAGCGAGCACAAGTCTAAGGAGCCCTTGGACTTGGTGCATTCTAATGTACGTGGACCTATGAGTGTCCATTCGTTCAGTGGTTACAGTTACTGCATAACCTTCATTGATGACTATTCCAGGAAAACCTAGATCTATTTCCTGAAGGCCAAGTCAGAGGTCCTTGAGAGGTTCCGAGAGTTCAAGACTCTTGTGGAGAACCAAACAGGAAAGAAGATTCGGGTGTTGAGGACAGAAAACGAGGGTGAGTACACTTCCAATGAGTTCATGGAGTATTGTTCAACTGAGGGGATCAAGAAGGAGCACACTGTGCCCCATACCCCGTAGCAGAATGGAGTTGCAGAGTGGAAGAACAGGACTATGGTTGGAGCAGCCAAGGCCATGCTATTTGATCGGGGATTACCACTATTCCTTTGGGCTGAGGCATATAGGACTGCAGTATACATTCAGAACAGGTGTCCCCACACAGCCTTGGGGAGGAAGACACCAAAGGAGGTCTTCACAAGCACTAGGCCAAATGTGAGTCACATTCGCATATTTGGTAGTGTCTGCTATTGTCATGTTCATGCTGACAATAGGAAGAAGCTGGACCCTCTGGAGAGAAGGGGTTACTTATTGGTTATAGCGAGATTTCGAAGGCATATAGAGTTTACATTCCTGCTCGCAAGAGGATCATTGTGAGCAGGGATGTCCAATTCGATGAGGACAAGGCCTTGCGGAGATATCTGGACTTACCAGCAGAGCACAGCCAGCACAGGAGTCAAGAGTCAAGTTGGAGGAGCCAAATGTACAGGTACAGGTACAGACACAGAGCATAGGTTCTAGTGGTCAGAGGGAGTCAAGTGGACAGGATCCTTCAGTCATTAACTTGAAGGATGAGCTGCAGCAGGAGACAGATATCCAGCAATCGGAGCAGGTTGACACTAGGCCAAGCCCTAAGTGGTTTAGATCCACAGTGCAGGATTCCAGGGAGGTAGATCCTCCACAGACATCTTTTAGACGGAGTGTACCACCAGAGAGACTTAGTTATATGGCGCTGATGACAGAGTTAATTAACTCTGAACCTTCCAGCTTCGGGGAGGTTGCACAACATGATGTGTGGCAAGAAGCTATGGTTGAGGAGTATGACTCCATTATGAAAAACCAGGTTTGGGAGGTTGTGCCGAGGCCACAAGGGAAAAGGTGGTGGGATCCAGATGGATCTACAAGGTGAAGCATGCAGCAAACGGAAGCATGGAGAAGTACAAGGCGCGCTTCATGGCAAAGGGGTTTTAATGGAAGGAGGGTATTGATTATGAGGAGAACTTCGCCCCTGTTGCTAAGTATTCTTCCATTTGGACCATTATCTCATTAGCAGCTGAGATGGGTTGGCGTGTCCATCAGATGGACATCAAGATTGCCTTCCTCAACAGAGTGATAGAGGAGGAGGTTTATATTGAGCAGCCAGAGGGTTTGACATGGAGAACAGGGAGACGCATGTATGCATACTGCATCAAGCTCTTTACAGGCTCAAGCAGGCACCTCGAGTACCAAGACTACATCGAGCTCTTTACGGGCTCAAGCAGGCACCTCGAACATGGTACTCGAGGATTGACAGCTATCTACAAGAGCTGGGATTTCAGCGGAGTGAGGCTGACCATAACTTGTACTTGACAGGTGAGGTGCCTCTCATACTGGTCTTATATGTGGATGATCTCTTTTTCACAAGAGATGAGAGGTTGATTGGAGACTGTAAGTCCAACCTTGCAGTAGAGTTTGAGATGAAAGACCTTGGGCTGATGCATTACTTTTTGGGTTTGGAGGTTTGGCAGAGAGATGGATGCTTCTTCATCGGATAGGGGAAGTATGCGATAGAGATCCTGAAGAGATTCAGGATGGAGGACTGCAAGCCTATGGCCATACCTCTAGTTTCCAACTGGAGGAAGATTGATGCATCAGGGTCAGACGGATTTGATCCTACCTTGTATCGTCAGCTTATCGGATCGCTTATGTATCTGGTCAACACTCGACCAGACATCAGCATCACAGTCAACTCTTTGAGTCAGTTCATGATTGACCTTCAGAGAATGCATTGGACGGTTGCAAAGCAATACTTCGCTACATCATAGGTACAATGGAGTATGGATTGGTTTATGAGCACAAGGGGAGTGTACAGTTAGCAAGTTTCACAGATGCTGACTGGGCAAGATATGTAGAGGACTGGAAGAGTACTTTAGGTTGTTGTTTCAGCATTGGATCAGGGGTTGTCTTTTGGTTCAGCAGGAAACAGAAGTCAGTTGCATTGAGCTCGGCAGAGGCTGAGTACATGGCAGCCAGCATGGCTGCTTGTGAAGGTATGTGGCTGAGGAAGTTACTTGCAGGGTTGTTCAAGTGTGAGCTAGAGGCTACAGTAGTTTACTGTGACAATCAGAGTGGCATCAGGCTATCTTAGAATCCAGTGTTCCATGACCGGAGCAAACACATAGACATCAAATACCACTTCTTGAGAGATTGTGATCAGAGGGGAACCATTCTGTTGGAGTACATACAAACAGATAAGCAGGTGGCAGACATTTTCACCAAGGCACTTTGTAGACAGAGTTTTGTGAAGTTCAGGGATAAGTTGGGGTTGCTACCGAATCCCTTCCTCGTTGAGAGGGAGTGTTAAACTAGTAGCAACAAGGAAGGTCCTCCTGCATGCATGTGTTCTTGCATGCAGAAGACTTAAATTAAGAAACTAGTTGTATGTAATTTACTTTTCCTAAGTTTACTTTGGAAAATAAATTAAAGTGACCTAAATTAACTTTAGTGAACCACTAGTTAAAGTGAAAGTGAAATTAGGGTTTTTGCTTTACCACTAGTTAAAGTGAAAGTGAAATTAGGGTTTTAGATTTACCTTATAAAAGAGAGATCAATTGGTGGAGAGAACACACACACTTGTATTCCGACAAAGACAGAATACAGACACGGAAAGAAAGTCAGACAAAGGATTTAGCTGAGAAGACGGAGGAGCGAGCAGCAGGATCTTCGAGCTTTGCATAGCTGGGCCGTACACTCACATAGGAGGGTGTTGAGGTTTAACTAGGATTTGCCCAATGATTCTGCTAGGTACTGCATTCGCCAGGTTTGGGTGAATTTGCAGTGATTGTAAAAGTTCCATATTTTCTCATAATAAAATCTATATCTGACTGCTGCACCAGTTTTCCCATCTTGGGTTTTCCCAGGGGTTTTCATACCCAAAATAATAGTGTCAATATTGTGATGTGATGTTGTGAGTTATTTCTCAATTTTATATTCCGCTGCATATAGTAAAAGATATTCATGTGTGGTTATCAGTTGATATTTTGCATGCACTGTTTAGCCCTAGTTGAATATTAAAGGAAAATTAGGGATGGTTATGGTTGGACCCTCTCGTCCTTCCTTTAGGAGTGTTATGGCTTAATGGCACTACTGACTACCCTTTTTTGGGGTTCTTTAACCCTGGGTTGGTGTCTGGACCTCCTAGGGGAAGGTCATTGGGTCATATGACCCCCTCCTTGTTTACTACTCTAGTGACAGTGTTTAAGCTTCGAGGCTTTTGCATCCCTTCCAGGTCACCTCAGCCACCCATCTTGGCCCCCTTTCAGCACAACACCCTGCTTCCATGGCCCTCTTCCAGAGATGACGTCATCCTCTCACCAAGTCGTACTACTAGATTTTATTTTTTTTGTGGGGGGGGGGGGGGGGGGGGGGCGTTGAGGGATTATCAACACTCTTGGGGTTAGATGGGGTATGACTCCCTCCCCCTTGCTCGCTCCAGCCTTTAGTTCGAAGTGATTTGCTCAGTTTGAGCTATTTTGGTCATTTTTGGGTAAACTTTGGGGAAAATACCCCAAGTTACTCACAAAATTGATTATTTTATGTTATTTTTGCCATAATTTTAAGTGGACATTTTATAATTTCAAATTGACATTTTAAAGACATGTCGACTTGGTTATTTTTGTAAAGTGAGTGTGAGAAGTGTTAAACTAGTAGCAACAAGGAAGGTCTTCCTGCATGCATGTGTTTTTGCATGCAGAAGACCTAAATTAGGAAACTAGTTGTATTTAATTTACTTTTTCTAAGTTTACTTTGGAAAATAAATTAAAGTGATCTAAATTAACTTTAGTGAACCACTAGTTAAAGTGAAAGTGAAATTAGGGGTTTTGCTTTACCACTAGTTAAAGTGAAAGTGAAATTAAGGTTTTTCGATTTACCTTATAAAAGAGAGATCAATTGGTGGAGAGAACACACACACATGCATGTGTTCTTGCATGCAGAAGACCTAAATTAGGAAACTAGTTGTATTTAATTTACTTTTCCTAAGTTTACTTTGGAAAATAAATTAAAGTGATCTAAATTAACTTTAGTGAACCACTAGTTAAAGTGAAAGTGAAATTAGGGGTTTTGCTTTACCACTAGTTAAAGTGAAAGTGAAATTAAGGTTTTTGATTTACCTTATAAAAGAGAGATCAATTGGTGGAGAGAACACACACACTTGTATTCCGACAAAGACAGGATACATACAGGGAGATAAAGTCAGACAGAGGATTTAGCTGAGAAGACGGAGGAGCGAGTAGCAGGATCATCGAGCTTCGTATAGCTGGGCTGTACACTCACAAAGGAGGGTGTTGAGGTTTAGCTGGGATTTTCCCAGTGATTCTGCTCGGTACTGCATTCGCCAGGTTTGGGTGAATTTGCAGTGATTGTAAAAGTTCCATATTTTCTCATAATAAAATCTATATTTGACTGCTGCACCGGTTTTCCCATCTTGGGTTTTTCCGGGGGTTTCCATACCCAAAATAATAGTGTCAATATTATGATGTGATGTTGTGAGTTATTTCTCAATTTTATATTCCGCTGCATACTGTAAAAGATATTCATGTGTGGTTATTAGTTGATATTTTGCATGCACTGTTTAGCCCTAGTTGAATATTAAAGGAAATTTAGGGATGGTTATGGTTGGACCCTCTCGTCCTTCCTTTAGGAGTGTTATGGCTTAATGGCACTGCTGACTACCCTTTTTTGGGGTTCTTTAACCCTGGGTTGGTGTCTGGGCCTCCTAGGGGCAGGTCATTGGGTCATATGACCCCTTCCTTGTTTAATACTCTGGTGACAGTGTTTAAGCTCCGAGGCTTTTGCTTCCCTTCCAGGTCACCTCAGCCACCCATCTGGGCCCCCTTTCAGCACAACACCCCGCTTCCATGGCCCTCTTCCAGAGATGACGTCATCCTCTCACCAGGTCGTACTACTAGTTTTTTTTGGGGGGGCAGGGGGGGCGTTGAGGGATTATCAACACTCTTGGGGTTAGATTGGGTATGACTCCCTCCCCCTTGCTCGCTCCAGCCTTCAGTTCGAAGTGATTTGCTCAGTTTGAGCTATTTTGGTCATTGTTGGGTAAACTTTGGGGAAAAAACCCCAAGTTACCCACAAACTTGATTATTTTATATTATTTTTGTCATAATTTTAAGTGGACATTTTATAATTTCACATTTTAAAGGCATGTCGACCTGGTTATTTTTGTAAAGTGAGTGTGAGAAGGCTATAAATAAGCCTCTCATCACTTCATTTGAATATGAGACAAGTGGGACAAAACATTATGCTACTATTTTACCCTTGCTAGGGCTCTTAGAGTGATGCACAGCTCTTGAGGAGAGTTTATTTCTTGGTTTGAAGACAATTTTCTAAAGTATCTTTGGTTCATGCTCTTACAAAGGTGATGCTATGATTTGTTTGCTAAACACATGCACAAGGAGTTATCTAGGGTTTGTTTCTTGATCTCTCTTTGTTAAATGTTGATGGATGATGCTTGTTTGTGGATTTGAAGGGTAGCCACTAATGTTGCATTTTCCTGAATTAGGTCATTTATCAGCCTTTGTCATCTTGGTTCTTTGAAAAACGTCCTTTAGAAGAAGTCCTTCTAGACTTGGGCCCGTAGATATTTAGTCTTTTGGACAAAAATTGGAAGAGACCTCTCAAGGGAAAGGTTGGTCACCTTCCTTGATGCCCTAGGGTTTGGGTAATACCTTGAAACCCTCTTGACTTTATCCTCATCCACTTTCTTCTTCAACTTATTTGCATTTGCATTTCATGGTAGGATAGAGTTAGTTTAGGTCTGCATTTCATTTTAGGTTAGTTTTATTTCATTAACAAAACCCTAAAATTGGAGAAAAATTCCCAAAACAGTCTTAGGGTTCCCTTCCTAAACCCTTGCGGCCTTCCTCTTCAGGTCTGCTACAGACTTCGGCATCCCTTTCTCCCAACTCTCTTACCCTCTGTTTGCCTTTCCCATCCCTTTCCAACCCTCGGCCTCTTTTTCTCCTCTCTCCAACAGTCTAGGCCACCCTTTTTTCAACCTTGGCCTACCCTCCTTTACCCTCGGCCTGTTGTCCTCCCTTCTTTTCCAGCCTCAGACTCCCTTTTATACCCTCGGCCCTCTTCTCTAGGGCTTGTCCTAGCTTCGGCCTGCTATAGGACAACCTTTAACAAGCAATAGCAGTCATTAGGGTTGCTCCTTTAAGGTCCCTCTCAAGTCTATAATTCCACTTTGACATCCCTGCAAACACCACAAACAAACACTGAAGGTTGCCTAGATGATTACTGTTTGACAAGGGATACTAAAGGATAAGGATTAGCCCTGTTTGCACTAATTGGAGAACTCATCATTACATTGTTTGCATACTTTGAATAGTACATTGTTGACTTCTTGCGATAGACTAATACTGCTTATTCTACATTAGTTACACCTTTTGTTTTACATATGATATGATGGATGCCTATATGGTTTAATGATAAAGTCTTTTGGTGTTCATTAATCATTGTTCAATGCTGCTATAAACACTGAAACTCTTTGTTATTTACAGGACTGTTTGGGGTAATTAATTTTGGATATATTTTGTTGTTGATCAGATAATTATTGGATAACCTTGGCTACCTCACAGCAGTATTGTACTCTTTAGTTGAATGATTACATGTTCAAGTTGAATGATTGACAGTTGATTGCTATGTTAGATTATATACTTTACAGCTTCAGTCACATTATTTCGAGGTATATGTTAGGTGATGAAATAAAGATACTCGGTTACATTCTCATCTCATTCAAGGCATTGGTCACTAACGCTTTGCATAGAGTATCTAGTATTGTGTCTAAGTGTGCTTACAGTTTGCAACAAGGGCTCTCCTCTTGAAGGTTCCAACTCTCCGAAGTAGTTTGGAGAAGTGACTGAGGTGACAGTGGTCACTTTCTCCTACATTGTTTATCAGTGACTAGCCCTGCTAGTTCATTCAGTAACAGGTGGAACATTGCATAATATAATATTATTAGTAGTCAATATGGTCTTGGTTCTATGGCTAAGCAAGAATGATGATATTCCCTTACCAAGATTTCAAATTCCTCAAAGACACCTTTCACCCCTTATGGGCAATCTTTCCCTTGCAAATTGGTCATTCCTTGTCGTTGGGGCTTGGTGCAACTCATAGGCAACTTTCATGGAATAAATATTTCATTGTAATGCTCCCAAACTAAGGAAGGGAACGCTTATCATGTCAGGATATGAGTAAGTTGTCAAATAATAATCATGATAGTAATATATGTTATATATAATATTAAAATTGCATGGGTTCATACTAATTAGTGTATATGTGTGGTTTACAATCCACCCCATAGTTAGCAACCTGTGATTCTCAAAATAATATTCCCATATACATGTACCTAAGTGCAAACTCTCACACACAAACACTAAAAACCTTTACTGTCCACTAGTGCATGTGTGACAAACAACTGTACAAAACAAATGATGCATAAAGATAAACAAGAAACAAAAACCTCATAAATTCTAATAGGAAAGAAAAAATATGCAAATAAATAAACAAATGATAAAAGGAAAAAAACATCATCAATTCTACTAAGAAAGAAAAGATATAAAAATAATACCCAGATGATAAAAGGAGTAGCTAAGTAGGAACATATTCTATTCGCCTTACCTTGGACACCCACTTGACCAACATGCAATTGTAGTACACCATGTTACCGGATGAACTAGCAGGGCTAGTCACTGATAGACAATGTATGGAGATAAGATAAGATAAGATAATTTTATTAATGTCCACTAATGACCACAAAGTAGGTCAATGGGACTGTCGGTTACAATGATAGTTTATACATGTGGGAAGATCAAACGATCTCCCTTTAAAGCAAAAGGAAATACAATATAAGCAATGAAGTAGATAGAAGTAAAGATAAACAAGTCGAGCTAGGTAGAGGCATGGAAGAGTTCTTGCTCCAGTTTCGATCATGTAGTCCTACACAGGGGCGAAGGAGCTCAGGTGGACAGGATCCAGGAGCTGAAAGGATCATGGTGGGTCTGGTACTCCTAACATCCGAGGTTGAACGAAGAAAACTGAGAGAACTATAAAAGTTTCTGTTGTCCCAAGTCGGGGCTGGTAGGCGCGGGTCGCCCTCTAGCCTGGGGTCGATTGGGTCTGGATGGTCCTAGACGCCTCCTAGAGGGAGGTCTAGGACGGAGTTGCCGCTAAGATCTTGTGGATCGAGAACCCCCAGCCTTTACTGATCTAGGAGTTGTGTTGATGTCAGGATCAGTAGATCTCTTGGTGCCCTTAGATGATGGTGGCCTGTTGAAGAACGCGGTGATCTGCTATGTGGTGTCTGGTCTGGTGGGAGGCTGGAGGATCTGGGCTCGAAACTTGAGGACCTCCTGAATATAAAGTGCTAGACATCGCTGGTCGGTGTATCTGAACAAAGCAGCTAGAGTTTGGGCCCCCCAGAACAAGCAATAGAAGCGTCCTCTGATCTCATAGTAGACAGGACATCGAAAGAGAAAATGTGACTCGGTTTCAACTTCCTCTAGGTGACACAGTTGGAAGATCCCATTTGATCTATTGATATGGTGATCTGACTCTACCCGGAGTCTATGTGATCCTACTCTGAACTGTCCGAGAGGGATCCGAAGGGCATGCATCCAGTGACGAAGCGTATACTGGAGCCGGACAATGAGCCCATCTCTGATCTCCAAGAAATGTTCGAAGAGAGTGACCACTGTCACCCTAGCCACTTCTCCAAACTTCTTTGGAAGTCGGAACCTCCAAGGTGAGAGCCCTAATAGCAACTTTGTAAGGACACTCAACACCAGATAATGTCTTCTTTGAAGAAGATTAGTGACCAGTGCCTTAATGGAGTCAATTTAAGGATGAAGAAGACATACTATATAAATGAATATAGATCATGTAAGTGCATTTAATATATCAACTTCAATTGTGCAATTCATCCAAGGTTAGCAAATAACCAATTTCAGTCTTAGATCATGGATATATCATATAACAAATTTGAAGTGTCATTCATTACATGTACTACACAAGCATAGCGTCCAAAGTACAATAGTATAACAGTGGTAAAGCAGTATGAATTCAATGATATATCAGCCTTGTCAATGCTTCCCAATGGAGAGGTGCAGAATCATTAAAGTAGCAGTGCTTGTATCAATCGTGAGGACAACTGTAATCATCTACCATTTAAGCATGTGTTCATCTATTGATTTTATCATTCCAAACACACTAACTACTTTATGTATGTAGTAGTATATATTGTAAATGTAGGCTAATGATGAGACTGTTCAGTATGTAGGCTTGCAAATAGGGTCTGATCATTCATTACTAGCCATAGAGTATTTGCAAATATACAGCAATATTCAGAGTTTAAATTATGAACATATCAAAACAATGTTAATATGTACAGTCTGATAACAAATCACACCAAAAACTAACCTCCAAACCAATTGTTCGTTTGTTGTGTGTAGGTGTTTACATTGTTTTGGGTTTCAAGGAGAAGGTCTGCAATATATTGCAGACCCAGTAGGGTAGCAAAGAGGGCAATCTAGGGTCAAGACAGCCACTGCAAGGGTTGTCCTTTGGCTACTCAGGCATGGGACAGATTCTAGAAGTAGCAAACCTAGCCTAACTAAAGGTTGGTCGAGGTCTATTTAGACCTTAGCTAGGGTACCAAGGACCCAAAGGTGAGGGTCGTGGGCTGGAGGAAAGGAAAGGAGCAGGTACGAGGGTGGATAAAGGGGAGACGAGGGGAGAAGAAGGAGTAGGAGAAAGTTGGAGTGGACACAAGCCAACAGACAGAGGTAGAAAAGGGGTAGCCGAGGAAGGTTAGGTCAAGGCCGAGGGTGGATTAAAGAAGGGTGGTCGAGGGTGTAAGGACAACCATAGGCCTTTTTTAGAGGCCAAATGGAGAGGTCGATGGTGAAGGGAGTCTTGGGAAGGAAGGTCAAGCCCTAGGTGAGCAAGGATGAGGGGTGAAGGGAGGAAAGAAAGGGAAGGCGAGAAAGGAGAAAGAAGGGAAGAAGAGGACAATAGGGCTAGGAGGATGTAGAAGAAGGTGAGTGAGGTAGGATAGAGGGACACAGTGAGGCCGTTAGGGCAAAAGGAGGGTTGGTTTAGGGTTCTATGCAACCCTAACTAACCTTAATTTAACATGAAATGCAATCTATCTAACCCTGGGCACTAGGTTTTTGAAGAAAAGAAAGGCTTGGGACAAAGGGAGAATAATTTACCCTGACCTAGAGGGCATCTAAGGAGTGATTAACCTACCTCTCGAGAAGCTTATCATAGGCTTTACAACAAACCCTAAAGACCTAAGGTTCTAACCCCAGAAGGAATCCTATAAGGACGTACTTCTACAACCAAGGTGACTAAAAGTTAACAAAAGATCTATCCAAGACAAAATGCAACCCTAATGGCTACCATTCAATCCACAAACATACATCATTCATCAACATTTAACAAAGACAGATCAAGAAAAACCCTAGACACCTCTTTGTGCAAGTGTTTAATCAACAAACCATAGCATCACCTTTGCAAGAGCATTGAACCTTAGAAACTTCGAGAATTTGCCAACAAAACCCAAAAAACATCTTCCTCAAGAGGGGCGCCTCACTTCCAAAGAGCCCTAGTAGGGTAAAATAAGTGCATAGTGTTTTATCCCACTTGTCTTATGTTCAAATGAAGTGAGGAGAGGCTTTTCTCACACTCACTTTACAAAAATATCCAGGCCTACATGCCTTAAAATGTCAACTTAAAATTATAACATACAATAATATAAAAATGGCCTAAAGTAGGCTTATAGTAGGCTACTTGAGGTATTTTCCCCTTAGGTGCCAAAAACTACTAAAATTAGCAAATCACTCCGAACTAAAGGCTAAGGTGAGTTGGAGGGAGGGCGTCATGCCCCATCTAACCTCGAAAATGTTGTAAAATCCCTCAACGCCCTCCTCAAGGCAGCAAGACGACATGGCATGGAAGATAACGTCCTTTGAGGAAAGAGACCAACGAGAGAGAGTGCCAGCCTACTAGGAGGGTGTTTGAGGTGGCTCTGAAGGGAGGCTGAGGTCTCATAGCTGAAGCACGGGCCACCAGAGCAAGCAAACAAGGTATGGGGTCATGTGACTCAGTGATAAACCCCCAAGAGCCCTGGACACCAACCCTAGGGTTAAATTACCCCAATAGAGGGCAGTCAACAGTGCCATTAAGCCATAATACTCCTAAAGGAAGGAATAAAGGGCTTGGCCATGACCACCACTGCTGAATAACACCCCTCCTAGTAAAAAATGGCCTCTCTCTCCCTAGGGCACATCTGAAGGTGTGTTGGGTACAGATGCAGCGTAACACTGGCTCCAACTGTGGGACGAGTACTCTTCCGGAGAGTGCTCCAAAACCTATGAAACTTCTCGTACCTGTAGACCTACACACATATCAAATATCCAAAGGGATTAAAATCATTTTGAGGTAGACATTTCCGTCTTGCCTTGTCCACAAAACAAAGGAAACAAACTAAGAACAATAAAAACTAACTAAATCATGAAGCTAACCCTAACTACCCTAAACATAGTAATCAAAATGGGTTAGGTGAAATCATACCACCAATGTAACCATCTGAGTAAACAATTCATACATGAGATGTTAACTTTGTCTTTTAATGCAATCCATGATAATACCTCATCGA
Source organism: Pseudotsuga menziesii (assembly GCA_001517045.1). Lineage (NCBI taxonomy): Eukaryota > Viridiplantae > Streptophyta > Pinopsida > Pinales > Pinaceae > Pseudotsuga > Pseudotsuga menziesii. Next base: position 121,558 of record LPNX010149502.1, read on the forward strand.
TGATATGTTGAGTACGCGCCATGATCTCTGTCTGGGCGAGGAAAAGAAATTGAACCATCCTAAGAACCTAGGAGACTTGATATTGATGCCATGGAGAGGGATTGCTTTGACAAGATTTTTTGATCCATGCTTCTACTGGGCTTATGTATGGGACACCTCCATCATATATTTCTAATAAGAAAAAAATTTGCATGAAACTAGTCGAATGATTTTGACTTTGGGGGGCCATTAGTAAAGCGGGACCTCGCAAATCTTCATATGTCAACCGCAACCTATCCCTGCATATACATAAGCATCTCTTTGGATATAGAAGTATATCGCTCATCTTTGTAGCGATCATGTTAGTATCCCAAATAATCCATGAAATTTTGAAAATGTCAGCTATATAATTCATACCTACATGCTTCAAACGAAAAGATAAACAATAAATACTATGAAACTGAGGAATGAAAATCATACCTGTCCACCTACCTGTTTTGATCTTGTTGGAATGAATCATTAAGAGATTATTGAGATAAGATAGGAATGGTTGAGCAACATTTTCAATACTTCCTAAGGAACACAACTGAGAATGATAATTTGGGCTCATAATAGACTGAATATTTGCAAAAGAATTCTCTGAATAACATGCTTCCCTGTTCGTCGTGCTGGATAAGTACCACTAAGTTGAATTCATGGAGATATCACTTGAGATATGGGGTCCCATAGTTTCTTCATCATAGTAAATCATCTACATATGGCAATCATTTAGAAGAGGACTCACATCCTGAGGTACTTTATCATCAAATGTAAGAGCAAAAGGATTAACCCAAAATTCATCACTAGCATCTTTAGGAAATGGGAAAATCTCATCTTGTCCAATAGACCTTTTAATGATTATGTCTTCGATATCACTGCCCAAGGTAATTATGACTTATTTGTCCCAAACAGGGTCAAATTCTAGCTCAAGCTGATCCATGTTAGCTTCTTCGATTTCTTCTTTGTCACTACAAAGTCTAGAAACAATACTACCAGGTCACGAAGAATCAAAGAGGCAGACCCATAAAGGTCCAATAATCATCGTGCTCAATAGTTCTGCCATTATGCTCCAAGAAATCTGAGATGTCATAAGAAATAATTGTGTGTTGGAAAGGAGAACTCACCCTTTCCTTCTGTTCTTCAACCTCTTCAACTAGGACTTCTTGATCTTTATATGCAGGACCACAATCATATTCGTCTACATGAGGAACTTCATCTACCGTGTTTGAGATGTCATTACCTTCTCCAACCTAATTTTCGTTGTGGATCTCTTTATTGAATAAGTTCCTTGCATACTCAACATAAGGCTTCCATCTATGTTTTTTTCAAGGCACCAACGTCTACAGAATATTTTAATCAAATCTGGAAGAGAATATATCTTAACTTTTGGCAAATTTGTGAACCAAACGCGAGCCTTTCCTTCTAAGTGAAGAGCGAACAATCTCATATAAACACCATCTTCCAACTCAACCTCCTCTAAGAATAATAACAAAAACTTCGCGACCAGGTCTTCAGCATAATCCTCATTTCGATCGCTGAAGGGCTTCCATAGTTCATGTGATAGTCCGTCTGAGTAACCTAGGAACTTTGATAGGTCGAGCGGAGCGAAATATACTTCCATTTCCACAACAATTGGACTATCAGGATATTTAAATTCAACTGGAATATCTTCTTCGATTCCTTCGCTAGGACCATCTTGTGTCTGACTATTTCCCAATATTCTTTCCCACATATGATTGATCACAACCTTTCTTACATGTTCCTCCATATCATAATCCCAATCCTTACATAATGCATCAATCAACTGCCTGAGTGAAAAAAATGTTTTGAGGAAATCCTTCATTCATATTCTTGAGGGTCAAGTTGTCCTCTAAGTGGAGAAATAGCAAGAAGAACTTCATGCTGATATCTTCATGTATGATATTGCTTGCTTGGAGAAAATGCATGAATGCCCAAACATGTGATGCTGCATGATACTTGTATTCATGAAATAATGGAAAAAGTGTTTTCCACTAATATTCAATGACATGTTGGTGTGGATATCCTGGAATGCATGAAAAATCCAATATATCCATCTATAATTTGTAATTGGATGCCATATCATCTGGCTTTCTTGTCTTTATAGAGTACTTTTTTTATTTTTCTTCAATTGGAGTCGCCAGGAGAGACCTGCCAAGTTAGCTCATCAAATCTCACCAAAGTACCCAAAAAAACAAGGACGTACCTGAGATAATGGTAAATGAGTTCTTGGTGGAGTCGCTAAATAAACCTGTCAAGCTAGTCCTTACAAAATTATAAATATATTGAATACAAGGACATACCTTAAGATTTACCAATGTGTGATTCATACATGGATTAGTCAGCTCAATCAAAAGCTTTATCACCGTCATTTAGCCAGTCATTCTTATTCTCGTAAGACTCTTTTCCAAGTCCAATAGACACCTCATAGAGACCTCGTCTCTTCAGAGATGCAACCATCTTCAACTTCCATTCTGAATAGCCTGTGAATGGGGTGAGAAAAGCGACTGATTAGTCCATTCGAAGTTGTACCTGTTAAAACCTGCAAATCACAACAAAAGAGGCACCGTAAGGTCAAACAGCCTGCACATTTTAAGCTTTCATCACACCCAGCATAGTTGATCAAGCAAGCTTGACCAACAATTTCCTTACTTGGGGTATTAAGTGGTAAGCCTTGGCTTCTGGTGCAGTGCTGGAATTTTTGAGCTTTGCTCAATTTTTCATGCAAGATCTGTCAAAAACCTTGTTTTTGAGAGATCTAAGCTTCGTCCCACCGTGAGCTCTGATACCATATTAATTTTTCACAGTGGTCTAGGAACTGATAACGCAGTCTCACAAAGTATATAGACAAATATGCATAAAATTGGCAAAATGGTGCTGCAACTCTGTATAATCAAATGAAAGAATGATAATACAATACAATGATCATGCTGGAAGCATGAATGACAAAGCAATTTGAATTCCCAAGGAGGTCATTCGAATTGAATGAGTGAGTCTAGCTTAACTAAATGTAAGCCACAGTCAACACTCAAGTTAACCACTGATCAAAACCCTAGTTGACTCAACTGAGCCCTAACTGAAGTCGGAGTGCAATAAATGACTGAGTCTAACTGAAAGTAGCTTAGACACATGTCACTGCAAGCCAACCAACAAGTGGTAGTGCATCAATGACTCCAATGAACCCCGATGAGGTTAACTAAAGTGTAACTGACCATCAGAAGTGGTTGGAGGCGCCCCTGTTGACTCCAGTTCATTAAATAATCATTAAATAATCAATTTAATGAAGGAAGGTGCCTTCACTGCTCTGTTTAATTGATTGTAACCATCAGTTAGCAATATGGGGCATTAATGACACTCAGATCACCCCCGGAGTGCTCCAGTTAGCCTCCTTGACTGAAGGTAGGCGTGGGTGTGCTCATGTTGATGTCATCCAGTGCTCCTTTGATGTCAATTAAGTCAATAAAACTTAGGATAGTGGTTTAACTAGGCCAAATTGACCAAAATGAGTGTGTATGGTGGTAAATGTCTCCAACATGATCCACTCAGCAGGTCGATGTGCCAGCTCAATCAGCCTCCCAATTGACATTCAGATTCAGTAGAAGCTCAGTTCAGCTTCAGATCAAGCATTGATGGACTCTCCTTCAACTGCAGTGGTCTATCTCCTTGGGATTTGCACCCCCTTTGGGCTGGGGTTTCAATTTTGTGTATAAATAAAGCATGGCTGCCTCCTTTCCGAGTTAGTAAGAGTTGGATTGAGGAGCTATTGTTGTTGTAATACTGTGTAATATCTTTTGCTATTGGAATAAAGTGAACCTTTGGAGGCAAGATGGTGTCATGTCATTGTATGTGTGGATGAACATTGCCATGTTTTACTGAGGTAACCTGTATCTATGTTCATAATTTGTTAATTGTTTGTGGATTCATTGCTAAGATTGATAATAAGTTTATTATAATCTTGATAGGAAAGGAGTTTGTTAATAAGTTTATTGGCCATCTCTTTCATTTTTGATGCATGTTTAGAGATCTAGATTCAGATAAGTTTATATGCATGTTATTCTGAAATCTCTATGTATGTATTAACTGGATCTCACAAGTATTTTGGCAAGTCTTTGGATTCAGTTGCAGGTTCCTAGCTTAGAGAGGGATGCTGATCTAGTTTGCTTCTTCACTCTCTCCAAAACCATTCAAAGGCATAGTCCCTTGACATTCCATCGGAAAGCTCCATGGTTGATCTTCAAGGCCTCCAGCAACAAATGCTCTTCTTTTCCTCTTCCTCCTTCAAATTTTTCTAAAATTAGTTCGTTTACTTGTTTGCAGCTTTAAAATTGTTTAGATCTATCAATTTCAGAGTTTATTTTACATAGATCTTGCTTCCTTAAAGCTCATAAACTAGATCTGATTCCTAAAAGAAAATTTACAAGCATTCTAGATCTAGTTTTAGGGAAAATTGTCATTTTTCAAGGCTGTGAAAGTAGATCTAAAGCTTGTTGAATGCAAGGTTGTTTCCTTAGAATCTAAAAAGTTATATTCAGCAATTTAAGTGTTTCATATTGGCTGCCCCCAAAGCAGGCCAAGATCCCAAGGAAAGCTTGGTTCATTTTCCGCTTCTTTAAAAACTAGTTTTAACTTAGAATTTTTGGGTAAAAAGTTTGTTCATCCAAAAGTACTTTCAAAGTACTTTTGAGCATACTTAACTATGATAAGCTTGCTGGTTTTTAACAAGTGTAACAGAAAAGAGGAGAAGGCGCTATCCGGAAAGCATATTTGGACCATTCGAAACCCCCTAGGGGATCTCCGTCTTCCCAAAATTTCAATTTTTTGCAATTTGTAAACCTTTCGTCTCATTCCATATAAGGACCAGGTGGATTAATTTCAGTTTGCTGATATTGTAATTGCTGCTAATAAAAAGAAAAATCTTTTCAAATAGGCTCTTTCGAGCCTATTCACCATCCCCCTGGTGGGATCCGCGTCCGTTTCACTCTTTTGCATTTTTCCCTTTTTTCTATTCTAGTTTTGTATGGACATGCAGGATTGTATACTTTGATAATATTTTGCATTACTCCTTTTGTTTTCAATTCAAAAGTAATCATACTACTTACCCCACGACTTCTCGATTGACCCGCAAGGGGAAAGAGATGCGTGGTAGGACTAATTAGAAAACCGGTGTTGTGTATCTCTGATTCCATTTTCATTAATTGTTTTGATAATCATAATAAAATCAACCCCTCCTTGATTCCCCGATTAAGGTCCACTTGGACCGAAAGAGGTTCCTGGAGGGTTTTCTTTTTAATAAAAACACCTCTTTTAAAATTTACTAAAAATAACAAAGACTCCAGTGTGTATGCTCTATACTTGGTTGTGGTTCGTCCGATCAGTCAAGCTGCATCAAAAGCACTTGAGTGACTAAATTAATTAGTCTTCACCTCCCAAATTGACAAACCATCAGGCAAAAATCCAACGCCTCGAACGAACTATAAGCGGTGACAAAATACCCAAAGGAGTGGGAACAACTGGAAAATGACCTCGAGGCGCTGATCTCTGTCACACCCTGACGGGTGCGTTATGAACAATAGTCTCTGAGACTCCGTTTCAGCCCACAAACCACCTTGCGGGTAGCTATTAAAGTTCACTTTTGAACATACTCCAAGTACCCCTCAGGTATATCTGGAGTCCCCTTTTCGCCTAATTTAATTCATTCACATTCCACATTAATTTAAAATCTACCAAGAGACATTTGCAAAACATTCATTCAAGCGCATGCAAGCACATTATTTTCTCTGTTGACTCCATTTAAGGCACTGGTGATTTATTTGATCATTTCTTTCAATTATATATATATTGAGTGTCATTACTGTGCTTATCTGCTTTAAATCTTGCATCTTGTTATCTTTTGTTTCCACTGGTTAACTTCAAAACTCCTAAACAACTTAATCAATATAACACCATCACACTAAGTAATTAGCCTTAGTAATTTAATAGGGTCCACCCCCCTTGGCTTCATTAGGAGTTAGCCTGAACAGAGGAGTCAAGAACAAGGTGACAGCCTTGAATCGAGACTTGCCCCCAAGGACACACTGAGTGGCTTGAAGATTTCTTCCACGTAACCCAGGTGTGTGAAAGGTGGCAACAGGACCAAGCAGATTCTACAGGTTGAGGCGGAGACTTCCTAGTCATGGACCAAGCAGCTTCTGCAAGTACATACATGGTCAGTTAACCAGGTGGATCTTGGTCAGTTGACCAAGATGATGATGTGTGATGTCCTCTTCTCCTAATCAGTTATTGCTAGGTTGTTTTTCAAGGGACTGGCCACCCCTTGATGATGTCACTAGCACTTGACCCTTGGGAGTAGTATGGAGGACCAGAGGATCACATCATCTAGTTTGGATCTTCCTTATACAGTGATGATAAAAAATATATGGAACCAGGGTTGCCGAAGCTTCCCCCCCCCCACGGATCCGACCCCGGAACCTCGCTCCGAGCGAGTTCGCCCCCGAAGCGTCCTAGGAACCGCGCACCGGAAAAACGGAACCGC
>LPNX010149510.1:6983-67188 GCA_001517045.1 Pseudotsuga menziesii
ACAATGCGATCAGAGTCTTGTGAGAAGATTCTTTCAGTTTGCAGATTCAGTCAGTGGTTTGTAAGTAGCAGAGATGAATAATGAAGACTCCAGCCCAATGGAAACAAGGCACTTGGTCTACTTGTTCTTGGCAGCTCACAGGGAGCATGCCATCCCCAGACAGACCCAGATGTTATCTCTAGGGTTGTTCCTAGTGTGTATTTTTAAATTTTTGATTACCCTTGGTTTTTATTGTTTTAATTTTGCTGTGTTTTATATTTTATGTTTGATTTCTCACCATTAGGGTTCCTTTTGTTACCTTAAATCATCAAAGTCTCTACTCATTGATTATGAACCTATGAATCTGCAAAAGAGCATGTGTTACAGGGTGAAATTCTTACCACTGACAGCATTGGTCCAAACTGTTAGTATTTTAATTTTGATCACAGAATGTCCAAATGGATTTGGATTACAATGAATATACTTCTCTGCATTCTGAAGCATGCAGTTACAGATATGGAAGGTTCGAAGGAGGATGGGAGTATTCATTCCCCTCTGGTCGCCTACGCTTCCATGCTCGGCCTCCTCTCATCTTGTCCTCCATTCGTCATATTCATATGGTTTACAATGGTTCACATGGATGGATCTGCTTCTCAATTTTGGGATTTCTGCAAGCAAAAAGGAAATGTTCCAGTCTATAAGGCGAATGGAGTGGCAGCTTACTTTATCACATTGATAACTTATATTGCTATCTAGTGGTTTGGTCTATTTAATCCTGCAATTGTCTATGACCACTTGGGAGAGATATTTTCAGCACTTATCATAGGCAGCTTTATCTTTTGCATCCTTTTATATATCAAGGGACATGTTGCACCATCTTCGACTGATTCAGGATCTTCTGGAGATGCAATTATTGATTTCTATTGGGGGACGGAGCTTTATCCTCGAATAGGTAAAAGCTTTGATATCAAGGTCTTCATCTTCTTGTCGGTTTAGAATGATGTCTTGGGCAGTTCTTGCAGTAACATATTGCATAAAACAATATGAAGAGTATGGAAGAGTAGCTGATTCCATGTTAGTAAGCAGTATATTGATGTTGGTATATGTAACAAAGTTCTTCTTGTGGGTGGAAGCTGGATACTGGAACACCATGAACATAGCTCATGACCGAGCTGGATTTTACATTTGTTTGGGATGTCTTGTTTGGGTTCCATCTGTTTATACATCTCCAGCAATGTATCTGGTGCGTCATCCCATCAGTTTGGGTCTTAAATTGTCCTTGGGCATACTTATTGCTGGCATTGTATGCATATTCATCAACTATGATTGCGATAGGCAAAGGCAATTATTCTGTAAAACAAATGGGAACTGCTTGATATGGGGCCGACCACCATCAAAGATAGAAACAGAGGAAGGTAGTGTAAGTTACAGGACGATTCCAAGGTTGTTGAATATTCTTTTTCCAAGAGGCCGCGATCATGTTAGTCCTGGTTCCACTGTTGAGCATGTTCTAACTCCAGATGTCAGGGCATTTACGAATACTAAATGGCAGAGAATAAAGACCGGTCAAAAATGTCAAGCTTTCAACGTAGAAGGACAACTCTTTGTGGAAAGTTGAGTGCATATTCAGATGTTCTAATAATGATACCAGGAAGTCTGCCAAAGGAATTGCCAAATGGATTATACTTATGACGACAAGTTAAAACATGATTTTGATGTTTTATATGTCATCAAAATTTGGCCTGAAGACCTCATTTCTTTTCATCCTGTCAGACACATATTCTCGAACAAGAATTTGGGATCAGTGAATCGGTTTTCTGGGCATAAAAGGAGAATTTATTGCTAATCTGGATGATGATAGGAAGTGGTGCCGGTTGGAGCTGAAAACATTGTAAACCGTGTGTGATATCATCCTTTGGTTGTGTTGTTTTAATGAGTGGCACAAACACTATAATCAAGATATGGATGTCGTGTGCACAAATGTCATCAATAAAATTAATGGAATGGAGCAGGAATAGGCAAGGGAGAATACTCAAGTTCATGGGATTATTGTTTTCATGTTGAAAATAGGGATTTCATCAGTTTCTTTGAGCAACATTAATCGGGTAGCAGAATAATTTGCAAATAAGCAATTTAAAAAAACATAAAATTCGCATCATCGATCCACTCCAGATTTTTAGTGATTGAATGAGCATTTTTTGGAATCATTTGGGCATCTGATGGCTAGTGGCAGAGTAACATCAACATGGCATTAGTTACGAAGTATAATTCGAGATTGAGGAAGCATATCATCTATTGATAGCAAGTTCCCGAACCATTCAAGTCATGGAGACAATTTATGCATAAGTGGCAGAGATCCCAGATTTCAAGGCAGATAATTAGCAGTCAACAACTCGATCTCATCCTATCTAGACCATCATGTATTTATGCATTCCATGAACAGGTAATCAAATATTTTGTGGTGGCAGAAGCAGAGCATTCAAAAATAGAGCAAGCAAAACACCTGGCAACTATTATCCTCATTTTTTCTATGATAGATTAAATACGTTTGAGTCAAAGATTGCATTGGGTTGTTAGCCAAGAGGCAGAGTTCGATTTCTGTTATATCTTGTTATTTATAAAATGTAAAAAACTTATAAGGAAAGAAAAGAGAGAGGTCCCAGCCAGAAGCTCGAGAGCAGAGAAGGGCGAGTTCTTCCTTTCAGGAGAACGCAGGGGACTGTAAGGTTGGCAGTTTTGGGATGATGCTGGATGAATTGTAAACAGCTCTGTATAGCATAAAGTCTTTGCAGCTTCAAACAGGTTCTAGCTTTGAATGAAATATAATGATGATTTGTTTCTGTACTATATGAACTGTTTCTTTGGTAAAAAAATTTAGGTATATGGTCACTCACATTCCATTATTCTAATTCTTATCAGAAGAAACAGTTATCTTTAATATTCATACACAGTCACAGTTTCACTTTATGTTATCAGGATCATAGAATCCTTTTTATTGAATGCTGTTCTGTAAGTTTATGTTATATAATCTCTATGATTTTTCTTGCAGCCCTCATTGTTTTACCAGCCTGTCATACATTCTGCTTTTCTTGTGAATACTTGTATCTAATTATCTGTGACATATACCAGCTATATATATCTGTGATAGAGTAATCTCATATCTAAAAATGTATAAACATATGATACCAGCCTAGTACCTTATAGTATTGTGAAGATATATTAGCCTTAAGTTTTATACCAGTCTGTCTTCTTGATTTGATTTCATTTGATTTGGTCATTGTCAAACTAAGATTTCCTTAAGCTTGGATCCCGTAGTCTAGGTCCAACTTTAGGGATAACAGGAACTTTTTTAAACTAGTATTCGCCCTCATCTAGGATCCCTGTAGCTTCTGCTAACAATTCTCTAGTCAACTTATACTTCAACGTATCAAAGGTAACAAGATCTTTATCCAAAAACTGAGCAAATTTATAAGAGACTTATGTGTGATACCGCTCAATTCTTTTGAAAAAGCTTAACCATCCTGCCTCTAAAAACAATCTTGCACAGTCTAGAAAAGTCTGAACCCAGGTCATGTCTGAAGGTTCAACTCTATTGGTTTTACCACTTCTTTTCATTTTAAAAGATTGTCAAACTGGTTCTTTTAGTAAAACAAACTCTAATTCTATTCAGATCTTGAAAATTTGACAAACAGTGTTATATTGGGAAACCAAACCCTCAAACTAGACTTTATCTCTTTAAACTGATGAATGTCTTAATTCTATTGACAAAGAATTCGACATTTAGTATGAATTAGGCTTATATACTAACAAACTTCATTAAATTCCATAATTAATCCTCTATTTAGCATAAACCCAAATACATGAAATTTGATATCAATTCGCAGCCTACCTGTCAGAGTGGTGAATCTAGGTGCTAGAATTGTGTTTTCTTTTCTGTTAGGTGTCTAATTTCATTCCTTAATCTTCTTTGACCGCTACGATAGTTCCAAACGGTTTCCTCTCAAAGCCCTAATTTTACGACCTGCTTCAAAACTTGATTACAAACTGCTAACACTTTGCCACGAACTCATCTGATCTTTGTGCACTTCAGGAGATACAAAATTCAAGGCGAATTTGCCTCATCATGTTTAATTATCATTATTCCATCACTCTACACCAGACCACCGCAATTCACGCTAATGATGACTTGCTTGAAGTATTAACACTTGTCACAATGATCATTATGAACAAGAACATGTATTAAATCCATTAACCAAGTATGAATGACATCTCACTTGCATGAATTTCCAAAAATTTGAACCAAAAATCATGATTTTTTAATAGCGCGATTTTCTTGTAGCGCACGTGTGTAACTTTTTCAGGCTTGCGCTACAAGAAAGCCTGTTTCAATTATTTTCAAAAATACAACTCCTAGCAATGATTAAACTTTGGTAAAATGATCTAGATCAAAACTTTATGATATTTTTAGGACCTTTTTAATTCATATAAACATTCTATAAGCCCCTTAACTATGAGATTTGATAAATAAATCAAAATTGGAAAATAAAATTAAGAAATCACCTAAATAAAAACAGGAAAATTAAAGAAAAAAGATTAAAGCTAACCTAAGAACCAAAATTTTTAAGAGAAATAAACAAAACCAAGCTTCAAAACATAAGCAAATACATAAGCAAAAACAGGATATAACAATGACATTTGAGAATCAAGATATCAGTCATTGCTCCCATGGATCCAAGCGAAGGGAGAAGGTATATTGAGACAGTAAAAGATGAAGATGTTAAGGGATGGGATCATGCTTACAACATTTTAGAAGATTACATCCATCCAACTATTGATGGAGAACTCGGTTGGCCCAGCGCTAGCTCTGCCTCTTACGATTCGGATGATGCATTAGAGAACTGGCAGAATCACATGCATGAAGCATCGGTCAAGAAGCGTGGTTTGATCACGCAGTCATTGCGTCATGTCGCGACTGAGGTTATTGAATTTCCCATCTATGAAGGACTACCCAAATTATCCAAGTTTCTTATTGAGTTTGAAGAGAAGGTGTCAGAACCACATCGGTTGTTGGCGTTGGAGGAGGTACTGAAATCTACTCCAACATGTTGGTGGGAAACTCATAAAAAATTGATTAGTGGATGGTCGTAGTGTCGATAAATGATGACAGTGTGGTTTGGAGATGTAGAAGTATACCATGCTGGGTGATACGACGGGAAGAATAGTCCTGGCGATCATCTGATTGAATGTCGGACATTATGGGTATTGTGACCTAGGGATGAGTGGGTCCATGCCATTGTTCACACACTGGATGAAATCCCACGATCTTGGTACATATCAGCTAAACTGCACAGGGAAATAACCACTCGGGAGGATTTGACATTTTGTTTTACACATACCTTTAGCTTCATGGATGCTAATCTAGATGTCCATAACACGGTACAACTCATCCACGATGTGGTGCTGAAGGTGGTTCCAGTCATGTATCCGGTGGATCCACATGCGCATTACCACATGTAGTCGATGATGGAATTGTATAACATATCCAAAGGACCTAAGGACGATGATGAGCTAAGAAATATCAATATCCTGGAAACAGAGGGGAGTAGGGATGTCACAGCACCATATATATCGACCGATCCCATGAATCAACCGCCGAAGATTAGAAAATTCAACATTGGGAGAAAGGAGAACACAAAATTTGCAAGTGTTGGGGACAATTGGGACGAAGAGAACATGGAAAAGATCACAGATCTGCTGCATGAATTTCAAGATCTTTTTCCAACCAAATTCTCTGAAATGAAAGGGATCTTGAGATATTTAAGGGAGATGAAATCCCATTAAATCTAGACGCGAAACCGGTAAGGTAGAGGCCGTATCACTTGAATCCGCGATACAAAGAGAGGGTCAAAGATGAGCTTGATAGGATGTTGGATGTTGGAATAATTGATCTAGTCAAAGAATCAGAATGGAATGGTCCTATGGTGGTCCAAGACAAGAAAACATGTGAAGTTTGGATCTGTGTCGATCTAAGAAAAAAGAATGATGCATGTATGCACGATCCATTTCTGACACCATTCACAGATGAAGTGCTAGAAGGAGTAGGCGATCAGGAGATGTATTCCTTCATATATGGATTTTCTAGCTATCACCAGATAAGGATCGCAAAAGAGGATCGGCACAAAACAACATCTGTAACTGAATGGGATTGTTTTCAGTACACAGTGATGCCTTTTGGATTGAAGAACGCACCTGTGATATTTTCCCAAGTTGTTGTCACTGCATTCAAAGATTTTATTCAGAAGTTCCTGCAAGTTTATATGGATGATTGGACAGTGTATTGCCTAATTATGGATCATCTAGAAAACCTATGACTGATGCTGGAAAGATGTCGACAACATTAGATCGTGTTGAACTCAAAGAAGTGTATTTTTTGCGCACCTTTTGGGATGTTGATGGGTCACATTATTTGCAAGCAAGGACTGTTAGTTGACCCAGTGAAGATTGCGTTGATCTAGAGCTTGCCGTCGCCCATGAATGTGAAGATGCTTAGGGCGATGCTGGGCACACTAGATACTATCACAAATTCATAAGAGGTTATGTTGTGATTACTGACACTAAGGAGAAGATATTGAAGAAAGATGTTGATTTTGTATGGAGTCAAGAATGTTAAGGCAGCTTCGACACACTGAAGGCCAAGATGGCTTCTGTGCCAATACCGGTTTTCCTATATTGGAACAAGGAGTTCCATGTCCACGTGGATGCATCGTCTGTTGTGATGGGAGTGTTGCTTGCGCAACCAGGCTAAGGGGACCTAGATCACCCGATCGCTTTTTCTAGCCAAAAGTTGTCATTTGCTAAGAAAAACTATACGACCACAGAAAGAGAAGGTTTGGCGATGGTATATGTGCTACAGAAGTTCAGTAATTACCTATTAGGTGGCCATTTTAAGATGTTTACAGACCATTCTACTTTGAAATACCTAGTCAATAAGCCTGTGTTGTGGGGGAAGATATGTCATTGGCTGCTTCTCTTTCGAGAGCTTGATTTTGAGATAATTGTGAAACTGCATCGCTTGAATGCAAGCCCCGATCATTTATCCCAAATTGAGATAGGTGAGGAGCCCACAAACATTGAGGATAGGATGTCGAATGCACAGTTGTTTAGATTCAACATGGCAAATGATTATTATGCTCAAATAATTCAGTTTTTGATGATGGGATTCACACCAGAGGAATTTTCAACAAGTCAAAAGAAACAGTTGGTGGTGAAGGCCTCGAATTTCCAGTTGATCGCTGACTAGCTTTATAAACTAGGACCAGATGAGATTTTGCGGTGATGTGTCCTACCACATGAACAAGGCCAGATTCTGGAAGAATCACATGCATGAGTTGTTGGTGGACACTACAGAGGTCAAGCTACTCCAAGAAAGGTGCTTCACGCAGGGATCTGGTGGCCTATTCTACATAATGATGCGGCGGAGTTGCGATGCCTGTCAATGCATTGGAAAACCATCACGGTGGGATGAGATGCTGCTTATACCATAAGTAATGTTGCAACCATTTAATAAATGGGCCATGGACTTTGTGGGACTGATCAACCCACCTGGGAAGTGAACTGGTGTGCGATACATAATTACAGCGATGAACTATTTGACGAGGTGGGCGGAGGCTGCACTAGTCGTGGATTGCACTGCTGTGGAAGCAACAAGATTCCTATTTGATAATTTTGTAATGCAGTTTGGATGCCCAAGAATATTGATAAGCGACCAGGGAAGTCACTTCATCAATCACATGGCCACCGCACTGACGAAGGAATTACAGATACAGCACAAGAAAAGTACCCCATATCATCCACAGGTGAACAGGACAGTGGAAGCATTTAACAAGATATTGGAGCATGCACTTACAAAGGTATGTAATGTTAACCACGATGACTGGGACTTGAAGATTCCAGCAATGTTGTGGGAATTTTGCACCACTTGCAAGAAATTGACAGGATATACACCATTCAAGTTGGTGTATGGGAAAGAAGTAGTCATGCCTATGGAGTACATTGTTTCGAGTCTGTGCATTGCCACACCAACGGGTATGGATGATGAAGCAGTGCTCAAGGAGCACATGGATTAGTTGGTACAACTTGAGGAGGGTCATTTTATTGCAAGATTCCACCAGCACATCGAGAAGGATAGACAAAAGTCGTGGCACGATCACCACATAAAGAATAAATAGTTTCAGCAGGGAGATTTGGTGTTGTTGTACAACAACAAGTTCATGAAGCATCCAAGTAAGTTACATATGCATTGGTTAGTTTCATACCTTATTAATTCAATTACTTCAGGAGGTGCAGTTCAACTACAATAGTTAGATGGTGCGATGTTGCCAAAGCTAGTGAATGGTAGCAGGTTGAAGCCCTATAGGACGGGGCTAGAACTGCACAATGCTTGATGCACTGCGCAATGAAAAAAGAAGTAGATAGGATGATGGATGAACGGAAGGTGCCCCAAGAGGAAGTGGTTGAGTAAGAATAGGAGTTAGTAGCACAATTAGGAGGTCATGCTACAGCATCCGCAAGGTTGAGAGCAAAAGTCAAATCAGTAATAAATGAAGATGGTTAAAAGTAGTTAACTGGTGACACTTGTGGAAGTGACGCATCATGATGGCAATTCCAACTGTTGGGGTGGAAAAATCAATGGCGGATTCGGGTAGTTAATGCATGATTTGGTCATGATGATCCTGTTGATTTGGTAATGATGAGTATGAGTTGATTTGGCCCTATAAGAATGAGTTTGACATGATCGGAAGACACCATTATCCAAATTTAAGTTGAGTTGCAGAACTGCCAAGTGGTAGAGCGAGTTGTTGAGAAAGGGAGAGGAGATTGAGGAGGTTTCTAAGTCCAGAGAGGGTGCATGATTATTCATCCTTGAGAGGAATTGGTGTGGCATGTAGAGTAACCCAGATACTGTAGATATTTCCAGTGAGCGAGATTCACCAGATAGACTAGTCGAAATTATGGAATAAGTAGCTAGTGTGCAAGTTGGATCATCGACGATACCAAAGGGGAAGAGAAAGGTGCAGAAGCCTAGCTCTCCAACACAATAGAAGAGACGGATCAGAATGTCCATAAGGGAACAGGAAGAAGACACTGTGTAGACGAGACCGTCGAGCTCAGGAGTGGTAGAGTTTGCAGGTAGAGAAAGGGTATCTATCAAGGGCGTCCATGGATATATCCCTCCTAGTCGTCCTGGTGTGAAGGCCAGGAAGCCCATTAAGAACCAAAAGTATCAGATAAGGATGTCGACGATACCACATGGGATGGTATGCACTTTTGACATCGTTCCTGCATTGATGCAACTGAAATATGACTACCACGACCTATTGGTAGGGGTTTGGGTAAGTGAGTTGCACAACATCTCGGATACTGCGCAAGCTCACATGACACCGCGTAGGACCACCTCTGTGTGATAGGCGGAAGAATAACCGTTTTTGGAATTTCTTATGCAATTTTGTATTGTTTGACCATAATTTATGGATATAGGTTACTAGTTTGTTAGAAGTTTGTTAGAAGTTAGTTAGAAGTGGACCTTGGATGTAAAGGCGCAAGCCTATATATAGAATTAGAATTGCAATTGTAAGGATATGGGTGATATCTCTTGAATCATTGAGTAACGTCATAGAGGTGAAGGATCTCTTGATTAGTCTATTTTGCGATCTGTTTTATGATCTTGTCACATCATTTTGTTCTTGAGCAGTTTTGGCTCTGACTATGTAGACCAACTCTTAAATCTTGGGTTGTGATCAGTCTCCTTCTATGGAGAAGTACTGTATGATGTGGATTTGTTGCACAAAAGTAATATGACATGATGGATGTTGCCCTAAATTGATCTTGTCTCTTATTTTTGTCTTTATGTGCTACGATGTCAATGATGAATATTTACTGAATCTTTTTTTTTGAATGAATGTTACTACTGCGATGAATAAGTAAATGGTGTGAGTTGTTAGCGATCTACTAGTTATGTTGAATGATGTGATTATCACTAACTGTCTCTGAAGTATCTAATGATTATATCGTTTTAGTTGTTGATGCCCCACCGTCCCTTCTTACTGCTAGAAACCTGGTTCCAACAGCTCTCCCTCGACATCTCGAGTGAGACTTCATCCGCTCTGTGGGTGTTGTCAGGCAGGCTCAAACCTGTCTGGGCCGGTGCTCAGGGAGATCGCGCTGGCTGGGAGTCGACAGCATGGGAACCCTTGTCGACGAGGCTTTGTTGGTGGGTTTTTCCAACAAATGGTTTTGTTGTTGGGACCTCGTTGCAATTGAAGGGAGGATATATTGTGGCATCCAACCAAACCAGAGATTGAAGACTGGTTTGACCTAAAGCTCCGAGAGTTTGCTGAAGTAGAGAATCATAATCCAGATTTGTCGACAAACAATTGGCTGGACTGATATATATACGACAGTTCCTATGAATGGTTCTTCTGTGAATTTCCAATCCCAATTTATGAGTGGCTAGCGCGGTTCACTTATAAGAAGAAAAATCATCAAGGAGGGGAGCCGACATCCTAGACCCCCGAACTGATCCAGGAGTTGAGAGAAACTGACAACAAGGCATCGCGAGCTATCGAAGTATGGCTGGATAGTATTCTGGAAGGATACATCACTGAGTTTGTGGTCGATGCCAATAAGTCATACAACGAAATAGAAAGAGAGTTCTTCAACGGACCACGAGGTAGGTTCTTGTTATCTTTACAATTATCTATTAAGATGCTTATCTGTGAAAAGGGTATTCTGAAAATGCAACTAAAGTAGTGGAACTCTAGTGTGTAGAGGCCATGGACACTGTGATAGAAGTGGGGAGGCAAATGGCAAGATAAGGGGTAGATGGGTATGAGTTCTGATGAGACTGTGAGGGTCACTGAGGAAACAAGTGGTTGTACAAGGGGAGGAGCAAGGTTTTGACAAGAGAAGAGGCAGAGGATAGGGGAAGGTCCTGCTGTGATCGAGATGCAAGGCCACGAAGAAAATCAACATAGGATGAAGCAACCCTATAGTTACGATGAGGACAACTAGACCCAGGCTACGCCCAGGGTAGGTGAGCTTGAACCCCGGCAGTAACGTGTCCACACCTCCGCGCACTACTCCACCAACAGGTAGAAAAGCGCATTCTATGCCGACTTGTTCGACGTGGCAGCAGTAGTCTAGTAGTAGAGAACCATTTGGAGGAAGAAGGCCCAGAATGGCAGGCAATGAGATGAATCTACCAATGTTCCATGGAAATGGGACTAACGACCCGGAACAGTACCGGTTCCTGTGTGAAGTGGTCTAGACTGTCAAACAGATTGTGGACAATGATATCAAGAAAATCCAGTTGGAGACCACCCTCAGGGGTCATGTGCTTGATTGGTACATGATATTCGTGCAGGTTCCTCGGGGAACCGTGGAAAAAACACAAAATGAGATTCGGGAAGGGCTATTCAAGGAATTTAAGAAACCCAAATCTGAGGCCCAGTATATTACAAAGCTCAAAGAGATCAAGTAGTTCCCGAATGAAACTATTTGGGATTTTGATCAAAGGTTTAAGACATTGATGGCCTGAGTTAGCTTCAAAATCAACAATGTTTAGCATAAGGAGTGGTTTATCACTACGCTAGTCTCACACATTAGACAACTATTAATGCAGCAAAAGATCATGACAAAGAGCGAGGCTCTGAAGATCGCAATGAAGTTAGAAGCTTCACCCGTTGGGGAGACTGTAGTCTGAATGAACTAGATTCAGGACAAACTAGCAAATTTGACACTCCAGCTGCAAGATATCAAGAAGGAAAAGGAGGAACATGACAACCTCTGGTGTACACGCTGTCATGTGGACGGACACACCAAGGAAACATGTCTGACTTTTCGAAATTACTTGCTCTCAGAAGCACCAAAACCCTTGAGTTGCACTGGTGTGACATGGTGTCACGTATGCTAGGTATATGGGCATCGACACAAAAATTGTAGCTACATGCAGAAGATGGTTACAAAAGCATAAATTTTGTATTACCACTTTTGTGGCTTAGTGGGGCACGAGGAAAAAGATTATCGAGCGTATGACTTGTTTCAATAGAAAACATATGATTCATACTTTGTGAAGGGTGAGGATCCCCGCATGATCCAACAGTCGCAGCCTCATCCACAGATGGTGAAGCCAACATCCCAGGTACAGTATACACCACCTCCACCAATTTAGTTTGTCTCATCATAGTCGCAGCCACAGTTCGCACAGCAAACGCAATTTGTGGCACAACCGCAGTTTGCACTGTGACCACAGTATAATAAATTGTCGATTACTCAGCCTCAACTGCAGTATGTTCAAGCAGCAAATTATGTTCAGCAACAACTGAATCCCCTGCAATAGCTAGCCCAACCAGAATATCAACAAGCAGCTCAACCGCAGTACCAGCGGCAAGGAGGATTCTGAGGAGGATTTAGGGGACGAGGAGGAGGCTTCAAACGAGGGGGAGGATGAGGTCGAGAATCGATCCAGTGTTACACCTGTGGAATATTTGGGCAATTCCAGAGGGAATGTCCTCATGTGCAATGTACCTACTGCATAGTAAGTGATCATAATGTTGAAAATTTCCCTTAGTTGATTACATAGTGGCAGACTGGGAACATCCCTCAGTTGTAGAACTAATTCCAAAACCAAAACCAAGTACAGAACCAACATCCATTGTAGAATTAGACTAAGATCCCGCTACAAACTCAAAATTATCATATGAACCCACCAACGAATCAAAATCCACCCCTTAACCAAGCTCAAAACCAAAATCAAGGACCGACGGTTGCGACAGTCCTAGCAAAACCCAGAGCCCAGGTTGTCGACATTGTTGTCATCACTCGTGCAAGTGCAATGACCATAGAAGATGGACCCCATCAACAAGCTCGGTTTGGTAGGAAGAAAAAGGTAGCATTTGATATTGTGACAAAGAAAGATACCTTCTTTGAGGCCAAGCATGCAATCGGGAGAAATCTAGGTAAGTCACATGTTGTTGAAATGCCATCTGCTTTTGATTCTTCTGTAGAGGTAGGACCATCACGACAACATGGTACCTTACAATAGTTTTTAGAGAGCTGGCTGTTGCTAGCTATAGACCCTGAGGATCTTGCCGAGATTGAATAGTTGTTAAACCACTGAAATAAGGTACTCGAGGATTCCACAGTAAATTCCCTCCATAAGAGAAAGACAGGGAAGGAGATGAGAATGAACATCCAGATAGGGGACTATGAAGTTGACTCAGTCATTCTAGATCTTGAATCAGATGTGAATAATTTGACCAAGCAGACTTGGCAGCTGATGGGGAAACCAACGTTGGGATGGTCCCCTATACAACTGGGACTGGCAAATTAGGCCAAAGTTCATCCTATTGGTCGTGTCTCAAACCTGGTCATCAATGTCGAAGGTATGAAGACATATGTTGATTTTGATTTTATTGAAGTAGCTGACAGTGGCGGTTCCTATCCCACATTGCTAGGGATTCGATGGGCCAATGATAGCATATCAATTTCAAGAAGCGGGTTATGACATTTGAAAATCAAGATATCAAGGTCATTGCTCCCATGGACCCTCAGAAAGGACGTCGATACATTGAACTTGTCAAGGATTAAGTCGGTGGAGGATGGGATCATGTCTACAATATCTCTGAAGACTATATCCACCCTACCGCTGATGGCAAACTTGGATGGCGCAACGCTAGTTCTACGTCCTCTGATTCTGATGATGCTTTAGAAAATTGGCAAAATCGACTACATGATGTGTCTTTCAGAAAGTGTGGACTGATCACGCAATCCCTATGTCGCGTTGTGACTTAGATTATCAAGTTGTGAATCTACGAGGGGTTGCCAGGGTTGTCAGGATTCCTTAAAGAATTTGAAGAAAAAGTGTATGAACCACAGAGGTTTTTGGCACTGGAAGAAGCATTAAAGGCCACCCCAGCACGCTGGTGGGTGACTCACAAGTAGATAATCCATGAATGGGAATAGTGTTGACGGTTGATGATATTGCACTTTGGTGATTCAGAGATCTATCACATTGGTAGATATGATGGCAAGAATGACCACACTGGTCATTTGATGGAATGTCAGGCCTTGTGGGCGTCGCGACCCAAGGATGAGTTGGTCCATACTTTTGTTCATACTTTGGATGAGATGCCTAGATCCTGGTATGTAGCGGTAAACTGCACAAAACCATAACTACCTAGGAGGAGCTATCGATTTACTTTGCGCATATTTTTAGTTTTCAGGATGCTAACCCTAAGGTCCATAATGCACTCCAACTCATCTGTGATGTAGTATTGAAGGTTGTCCCAATTGCATACCCTGTAGATCTGCATGTGCAGTGTCATATGCAATCCATGATGACATGTTACAATCTATCTGGTGAACCTGAATATGATGATGGCATGTGAAATTTCAATATCCTGGAATCAGAAGGAAGTCGCGATGTTGTAGCGCCAAACATACCAACTGACCCCATGAGTCGGACACTGAAGATCATAAAGGTTAATATTGGGACGAAAGAGATCCCAAAGTTTGATAATATTGGGGACTATTGGGACGATAAGACAATGGCACAGATCAAATATCTATTCCATGAGTTCCAGGATCTCTTTTCGACACGGTTCTTGAAAATGAAAGGGATATTAGGGGATCTAGGGGAGATGAAAATCCCATTGAAACTAGACACAAAACCTCTGCTATAAAGGCCAAATCGACTAAACCCATGATACAAAGAACGTGTCAAGGATGAACTTGACCGGATGCTGGATGAAGGAATCATTGAGCCCATTGAAGAATCGGAGTGGATGCTTGCCTGAACGATGCCTTCCTGCATGATCCTTTCCTAACTCCCATTATAGATGAGGTCCTTGAAGGGGTAGGCGGTCAGGAGATATACTCCTTCACGGATGGATTTTCAGGATATCACCAGATCCAAATTACAAAAGAAGATCGACATAAGACCACATTTATCACTGAATGAGATTGTTTCCAATATACAGTCATGCCCTTTGGATTAAAGAATGCACCAATGATATTTTCTCGGGTGGTCGTCGCTGCATTCAAAGATTTCGTTCAGAATTTCCTATAGGTATACATGGATGATTGGACAGTTTATGGTCTGGTTAAGGATCATTTAGCAAACCTGCAATTGATGCTGGAAAGATGTCGACAACATCAAATTGCATTGAATTAAAAAAAGTGCATTTTTTGTGCACCATTCGGGATACTGTTATGACACATAGTGTGAAAGCAAGGGTTGTTGGCCGACCCTGTGAAGATAGCGCTTATCCTTAGTCTACCACCACTGACTAATGTGAAGATGTTTTTATCATCCAAAATGGCACTTGTCCGTCCGAGTGCTTACATTCTTCATGACGGTACACAAAAGGACAATTGGGATTGAAGTGGCCAAAACACTATAGATGTGCATGACCTTTGATGCATTATCCTTAGACTAGCCTTATATATTTTTATTCCGAGTTTTTGGTTACATACACGACTATGTGCATTTCATATTGCGTGTCATATGCGAGTATGTGCATTGCAACCCGCGTATACCTTGCATACGCGAGTTCCCTTTGATCAACCCGCGTGTCATACATGCCTTGCCTATATTAATACTAGCGTATACCTTGATTCGAACTTAAAAAATATAAATCATGATTAGATGAGATTAGTTGGGCCTTAATCCATAACTATCCCAACTGTCTCAACCATCCTAAACTTCAAATCCTCTCTAATTCCCAAAGTATAAATAGAGGCCTTGGGATGGGGCTAATCAATCAATTTTTGTGGTGGTATACCTTCAAAGTCTTGGAGCAGCAGAACTCAAAGTCCTCAACTGCAGAGGAGTCCTTGTGTCAGAAGTTGGTTTGTATTCTTACCTATTCACTGTTTGTTAATGAAGAGAATTCTTCTTCCAATCTTATATTGTGTTTATCTCATGTATATTGGTTTAATAATATGTTCAATTATATCATTTATATGCTTTTCATCTAACCTATGATGTATATATATATGAGATATTGCTTGAATAATTGGCTCTTTGCAGGTGAAGAGAAGCATCCCTAGAAGCTTTGGAGAAGATTGGAGCAAGAGAAAATACCAAGATTGGATCAACTGTCATAAACTGGGTAAGCCAAGATCTCTTCCTATTCTCATTCCATTTTCTGTAAAAGTTGATTGTCTGCAAGTCTAATAGTAAGTTGGTAACCCCATACCCTAGGTACAAGGGTGTATTGTCCTGTACAACAAAACTAGCGACTCCATTGGGGAGTAGTCCAACCTGATGTGGGTTCATCTTAAAGGTGCTTTACCAGTCTTTGTTCTTATTCTGATTTTGAGTGTGGTAATTTTTATCTTGCTTTTGATTTACGGTGTCGTGTGCCCAGAAGCCTTTACTAGTTATTTTTCTTTGAAACATTTTTAGTTATATGCGCGGGTTGTTGTGGTACACTGTCGCGTATAAGACCTTGTATACACGGGTTTCTCTATAAGATAGTCGTGTATCATACACGGGTTTCCTACATACACAGTCGCATATATCCTGTAGCAACAAAAAAATTGGGTAGGGTTTGCTTGTCCCTGTCTTCTTTGGTTTTTGTTTGTTTGTTGGGAAGTCTTCTGTTACTGGCATGACTTTGTGAGTCTGGAGTCTTATGCGTCACACCGGTTGCTTTTCAAGCCTTTGGGTATTTTTGTTTGAATTTCCTTCATTTTGTGATCTAAAGTTGGTCCTCTTGCTTGGTTTATAAGTTCAGTGCTTTGTGTTTAGGTCAGTGATCAGGGCTTTAGATACTTTATACTTTGTGCTTCATTTTGTGGTGTCAGTTTGTCACTTGTTCTTTTGTGAATCTAGTGGACTTTTTGGGTTCAATAGTTCCTCCAAGTTAGGTTTTTTCCAAGTCTTCTTCCTGTTTGGTTGAAGTAGGTCATTTTGGGTCCTTTATACTTCATTTTCACTTATTATATGCTTTGTTTCTTCAAACTTGCTCAAAATTCGCATTTAGGTGCATTATAGTTTTGGAAGAATTTGAAAAAGTGAAGAAAAAACATTTTATACTTTTGCATTTAGTCGTTTTCTTTTCAGTATTTTTCAAATAAAATTTCAAAAATTATAAAAAGAAGTCTTGGTTTTCTCACACTTAGTTTCATTTTCATTAGCTTATATTTGCAAAAAGAAAAAAGAAATTTGGTTTAAGTAGTTGCAATTTACTTTGGAATTTGCTTTATACATCATTTTACTTGTTCTTATCGAGTCTATAACACCACTGTCTTTCACGCCATGTACCTTCTGACTAAAAACAACCTTTTAAAATGAACGATATAATTTAAAAATTATTAGTAAGTTTTATTTAATAGGCTCATACACCAACGAGCTTAGGATAGACTTGTGGAATAGGGATTTTTAACTCTCCACATGTGTTTAAATTCAGAAGTAGTTGGCCAATAAATAGGTAAACCCTCTTCTATGTTGATTGTATCCGGGAAGCTCCTCTCAAATGGGAGTTAAGAACGAGGCTGCGTGGAGGCTTAGACTAAGGATATAACCCTCTGATTCCTTGTCAAAGCGTAGACCAAGGTTTTTGCGCATCTGGGGACTTCGGTCAATACCACCCTCTTGGCTCCATGCGGTGCCGGTGTTGACAGGGTTTCAGGATTTGCTACCCTTCCCATGCATATGAACCAGGCTTGCGACTATCCCCCTAGGCTGTCAATATAGTTGAGGTAGTCGTTAGTCTCTTTGACATCTAGGGTTCATACATAGGTACATCGAAAGGCTATTTCTGGTTGACCTTGGACGGGCTTGGAAGGTAACCCCGGTAGAAGGTGTGGGAGGGTAGTGGGTGATTCCTCTGCTTGTGCCTAAGAACATCTATAGGGATGCCAAGTAACTGTCTCTCCACTTTCTTCTAGAAAGCATATCTTATACCCTGTGTGTCTATTGTGGCATTAGGAAACTTTGTAGTGATTGTTGTTTGGTTTGATTGTGTTTAGACAACCTTAGGGTGTGTGAAGAGTCAATTTTCAATCATGGAGGATCAACCTCTCAGAAGGTCAAGAAGGTTGCAAAACCTTCCTCCTTTTACTACAATGGAGCCTCCACCGCCCCCTCAAAGGCAGAGATTAGACATAGATGGTTCTTTTGAACTAGTAGGAATTAGTGAAGTTCCAGGTGAACTGGAACTTAGGACAAACTAGTTTGATACAAACACAGTAGAGATAGAAGACTTGCAGGATGACGAGTTTGCAAGAAACTTTAATCCACCTCTTACTGACCTAAATGATACTGTGATCATCCAGGTTCGTCCTTTCAATTCACCTGTGATTGGTGTTCCTGTAAGCAGACTTATGGCTAGTGTAGGAGATATTCCATCTACCCCCATCTTAGCTATTCCAGCTAAAGGAGTGCCACCTCCCCCGGTTGGTACTCCTAGAACAAATACACTTGCTACTCCCTTAACTCTAGCTAGTTGGGCTAATGTATTACAACCGAATTGACCAAGTCAACCATAGTCAATCACATGTTGAGCCTCTCATTTTCCAAGTGTTCGTCAAAACTATTTCTCAATTTGTGCTTTTCGAATTTCCTCATCGATCAGTTGTGATCATTGACTATTCGACTATACTACTAAACTTTTTGACCATACTTCTACCATCTATCGACTTCAATTCGAGTCAACTTTCTTACCAGTCGATTATACTAGTCATTTCATTGACCAAACTTCTACCATATATCAACTTCAATTTCATTCAACTTTCTTACCAATCGACTATAAAATTTAACCATTGATTTACATGAAAAGAATATAACACAACCAACAAAAATGTTGAATGTTTCATCAAATTTCGAGCGAATATACTCTCGTTATGGACAAAATAATTTGTGGGCTTTGGAATTTTTTTTATACTTTTATAACTTTGGTTGATGTGACATGCCACATGGTGGCATTGGTGACCACTTGGGTCCTACATGTCGTCTATACGTTCTTCCATGTCATTCCCATCCCTCAATGTCATTGAGACTTGTTAAAACTTCATAGATCTTCTTATGTTAAACATCCATGCATTTTATCCTTTCATGAGTGGACATAATCATTCCATCCAACTTGCACATTAGGATCTAAGCCCTTCATGGGACCACCCACTTTATCATCGCATAGGCATGTCTCCTCACGTGAAAATCAAGGTCATTTGATCAGAGTTACATGATTAAATCTAGGTCATTCACTATAAGACCCCTCCTACTAAAACACAATCAAATCTAGTTGTGTGAATGGTCATGATCACTCCATTGAACTTTCATGATTTAATCCTAGCCATTTGGGGTAGGACCTATCTTGCTCAACCACAATCACTTCCATGTGTGTGAATGATTAGAATCACACAATGGTAACTTGCTCAATCTATCTTGGCCATTCATGAAAGGTTCCTTGAAATAAAATTTATGCATCTCATATCCTAATAAATGGTGTATATCTTTGTGATCAAACTTGCTTGTTTGATTTGGGTTGTTTGTGAGTCTGTTACAAATTTCCTAGGATATCTCCATCTGCTTATGCCAAGAATCTAGATCTTCCACACAGACATTCTCTTCCTGCACCACTCATATAGAATATTCCACCTTGACCATTCTGTCACGATGAAAATGAAGAGACTTGTCCCTATTTTGGTCCTGCCATTTATGCACATGTCCAATTTGGCTAGCCCGTGCCACACCCCTATCCACATGGCTCCTCTACATCACACATCCTTCCACGTGAAATTGGTAGGACCCACATCACATTTTTCCAAAAGTTTGAATTTTGTATAAATATGTATATTTTAAATTTTTGTAATGGGTGGCCAACCTAAATTTACACTTTGGCATAATTCCATCAACAAGTATCCACATCAATTTTACACCTAGCCTTTTCCCAAAACTGGAAATCTTTTGTCAACTGACACAACTGTTCACCTTTGGCACTAGTTTGAGTTTTGTCCAAACTTTCTCAGTTTCAAATTATTCCATTCATAAAGTTTTATTACCAGCTATATTGTTAGTAATGGAAATAAAAAAACGAGGCATTCAAAACCATATATTTCTATAGAGGTATTTCCTCAAACAATTTTCTTGCAACATTCATTTTTCACCTATAACTTAGAGTACTGGTTGAAATTCTAAACTTTGACTTTAGTCACCCTCCTTATCCAACCCAATTAATCAAACAATAATTTAATTGTTTAATTAAAGCCCCAAATTTAATCATTTAAAGGATTCACACTATTTTCCCCAATTCTGGCATGGATTAATTTTGTCAAACACTTCCTATGCAACCTATAATTATGTCTATATAATTCACATATGCCCAGGTAGTTCCAAGGCTACAACCTTATCTTTGATACGACTTTGTCATGTACCCAATAGCCTCTTTCCATTGTGGAAACCACGAGGTACTCAAATCTATATATAAATTCTACTTTTGATACCAAATTTAAATTTGCTTTCCAATGGCTTGCTATAATACTAATTTATAGTGGAGGTAATATAGTTTATAGCAATCTTTTAAACTAAATTTCACATTCTAAATGTGCAATCCTTCCTAACATGAATGCATTAAACATGGTTGGTAAATCCATGTGCATAATCATTTTCATAAATAGTATTTTAAACAAACACATATACCATAAATATAAACCATGACAATCATATACAATTGTCACTTATCATATAAATGTACTATAATCAACTACAAGCGAAGGTTGTTCCTCCTACTAGTAGGCACTTTGTCAATCATGCTCTTTCTTTGATAGAGGCCATCCCCTATTTGGGTATATCAACCCATAAGGTGTGAATTATGCTCCTTTTTAACATACTCACACTCAACCCAAATGGATTCACAGACTACCCAAAGGTGCAAAAACCCCTTTCACAGTTGTTCCCACCCCTTCACTCATTCCCCATCATCCTACACAACATAAGGGATGGAACCCCCTTATTTGCTTTGAAATCCCTTAGGTTATCCCCATCCCCTTATAGTGCTCTAGTATAGGTTGGCCAATAAGTCTCCATGTCAAAGTCCCAAGCAGTCCAACTGTAGGCTAGGTCTCTCTAACAGGGGAACCAAGCCTAATCACGCTAGTTTATCAATACAAAGCATGCTACTTTATCAAGGTTCTTCCTCATATATGAAGGTATACCCAATGACTAACTATCTGCCTTCCTCTATGTAACATGCATCCCTCTCCATGATAGAGCAAATGCATAAGAGTCCTCAAAATGAATTCCTAACCAGATATATGCATGGTTATCGCTTGATAAGTGGACACTTTTTTTTTCCTTTTTAATCTCACTTAGGGTAATTAACCTCATAATTAATTAAAGAGACACCCAAACTAAGGTTAAGGAACTTTGGTTGAAAAGGTTAATGAAGGCTAAGGACATTGTTTAGGGTCATCACCCCTTAGCCCCTCTCACTTTCCCCACTTGTGGAATCATATCCCCCCATCTCTTCTTCATCCTTCTCCACTTGTACTTGTTAGGTATTTTTATGTAAAAAATTATCTATATAATATTTACTATATTTAGGGTCTTGCAGATCATATAAGTTTGGGATCCAACCTTTGTTCCGTTACACATGTATTCACATATTAGGGTAAAAAATGGGGTGCTACAGATGAAATGGAGAGGATCCACGTTGGAACTAGATCTAAGTTTTTTCCACCATTTTCCCTATAATACAAACCTCATGGTCACCATTTTCATACACACACACACACACACATACACATTGTTATGCTACCAAAATTCCACCAGAAAGTCAAGAGAATCATTTTCCTTCTTCTTGGATTTGAAGCATTGGTCCTCCACCATCCACAAGTGATACCAAGGTGTCTCTTTGAAACCTTATTATTTAAGGTTAATACAATATACCATTCTTTACATGCATGCTGTTTATTTCATGGCTAGTTTTGAATTATTTCTTGTATGCATGTTTAATAATGAGTTTAATTTAGTTTAGTTTTAGTATAATCTATTCAATCTGCTACCAAGGATTACACAACCCCTTAGTAGGTGAAATTTGTGCAAGTGTGTGAGAAATCACACTCCACACTATTGCTTATTCAATGTAGAGTGCTAAGGACTATGTTATCTCACCATTTTCATTCAAAAAGTGAAAAATAGCTCATGAGGTCACTTAGTATATTAGCGCTAAGTAGAATCATGTCATTATTGAGCACGAGGAGTAACTGATCCTTATGATAAATCTTGAATAATTGGAGATTATTGGATTGAGGACATTGAACATTAAGATTATTTGTCAAGCTTAATATAGTAAGGAAATCCAACATTATTAGGATAAATATATTAAAGGATAAAGATCATAGTCTTCTATTGGGAAACATTAAGATTTGTTTCCCTATTATATTTAGGGGCAAGTGGGGAAATGGATTGAAGTAAAAGAAATTGAAGGGAAAGAAGGGATCTAGGTTGGAAGCATTTTATAATCTATTGATGTTGGTGTTTTGTGACCAACATGTGCCAAAAGACACTTGATTAGACATCGTGTTGCTTGAGCACTAGATCAAAAGGTGTAAGCTATATAATCCATGAAAGTAAACTACATTATAATCTACTATATGCCATGTAAAATGAGGAAACCCAAACAAATGATTCATAAAAGTGATGAACAATGAATAATGTTTGAATTTATATTAATAAAAGAAGGGGAAAATGAGTTACAACACCTTAGTAATAGTTGATAGAAGAGGTGGACTCCATAGCTATCCCAAGGGAGGGTTCTTCTTCTCCTCCAGTGCTCCACTCCAAGTTGTAGGGTTCTTATTCTCCTCTGGTGCAATATGAATTCCTATGGTAGTAAGAAGGGACCCGAAATGCGCCCCCCCCCCCCCCCCTCTCTCTCTCTGGAATCCAACAACATAACTTTGCTTATTGTGAGTGATGTGATGGATGACATTTAGGGCTTTATTTATAGGAAGATATGTGGACATCTTCTAGAACTAGCTCCAACATGAATAGTCCCCTTACATTGATGAAGTAGTGGGATGATATGTGGACACCTTCTAGAACTATCTCAATATGAATAGTCCCCTTACATTGATGAATTAGTGGGATGATGATAGGTATTGGAGAACATATCAAAGGCTATTTTTAGAAAGAACATATTGGTGATGTCTACTTCAGCCACTACACCCCTTTGAAAGACACAACATTAATGACCCAATTAAAATAGTATTTTTCTATATTTTGGGTCACAACACTGATTTTCAAAAAATTAAGGGTGTAACATGCACATATTATTAGGGAAATTCAAAGCACTGATTTTCATGGTCAAACTTAGAGTTAAATCGATTTTTGCTAATAATCATGAGGTCATTTGGAGATGGAGATGATGAAAATGATGTTAATGCCGCTCAAAGCCTTGTGTAATAGTGATGATGCTCATGAAAAAATGAGAGAGCAAAATTATATTGTTGTCATCTATAATTTTTACTTATTAACATTCCTCAAATTAATTATAAATATATTTTTTCAATAAATAAGAAAAAATGATTGATTTTTTTAACATTGTTTAATAATGTATATATATATAAACTTAAGTGGTAAAGTTGAATGGTACATATTTTTAAAGTTAAAGGAAAATTATTTTGGAATGTAATTATGGAGATTATGTTTAAATACAATAAACATGTTGTACGGTAAAGCATGGAAAATATAACTTGTACCATATTAACATAAAATATCAAACACAAAATGTTCTAAATCACCAAAAATATTTACTACATTGCTACAACTTTATAGCTTTATTTTTTGAAAAGACAAAAAATTATGAGGTTTTGAATAGTAAAGGACTACATCATAAGCAATTGGTTCAAATATATTTTCTTCCAACTGAATACTTATGGCGTGTTAATGCGGAGAATGTGGAATTGGGCTTAATAAATAAAAATAAACAAGTCAAACAAAAGTATTTACACATGCTTTAAAAAGAATTCTTAATATAAAGAATTCCAAAATATTAAGAGAGAAGATGCATTTAAAACATTTTAAAATATACGAATTTAAAATATTTTAAGATATACAATATTACATCGTAATTGATTGGTTCAAATCTCCTTCTCTTATAATAAAATGAATATTTAATCATGTAGGATTGAAATTGATAATTTAAAATATTAAGTAAAAACATTTATACATAATAAAAATAGATAATAACTATGAAATGTCTAACATGCATTTAATTTTTTTGAAATGTTCAAAGATTACATTATCAATTGGTTGGATTTTGTTTCTTCTAATGATTATGCATAAGTTGCTAGATTGTGAAATTGAAGTTGATAACTCGATACAGATCAAACAAAACATCTATTTGAAGTCAATACATATAAACCAAAACATTTACAAATAACCAATAAAAGAG
Organism: Pseudotsuga menziesii; assembly: GCA_001517045.1. Taxonomy (NCBI): domain Eukaryota; kingdom Viridiplantae; phylum Streptophyta; class Pinopsida; order Pinales; family Pinaceae; genus Pseudotsuga; species Pseudotsuga menziesii. The sequence continues at coordinate 31,424 of LPNX010149510.1, forward strand.
TCAAGTGTTTATCAATTTTTTTTTGTTTAAAGTGTTTGAAGTGTTTATCAATTTTTTTGTTTAAAGTGTTTGAAGTGTTTATCAATTTTGTTTTGTTTAAAGTGTTTATCAATTTTTTTTTGTTTGTTTAAAGGAAAGGATACATCCATGACAATGCTCTATCTTAACCATATGTGATTTTACACAATAGGTTAACAATATATATTGTTAAAAAATGGTATTAACGATAATGTTTTATATTTTACAAAAAAAAGTTGATGAATATATCGTTAAGAAACGACATCAATTTCTTCCATGATTGGTATTGTTTACTTTCGCAGGGAGGATAGCATCCTTAATTAGAGCCAATTGGTATTGTTTACCTTTAAATTTGAAGGTTTCTTTGCTACCTTGCAGGGAGGATAGCATCCCTAATTAGAGCCAATTGTTAGCACTATTTTATTTCTTCCATAATTGGTATTGTTTACCATTTGTTTACCTTTAAATTTGAAAGTTTCATTGACAATTTTATTTTTCAAGATAAGTTTTCAATCTTGAAAAAAATTGGTCCAAGCAATTTCTTAAAATTGATTTTATAATTTATTGGTTTAAATTTAAAATTTTATATTAGATTTAAATATTTAAATTATATTAATTTAAAAATTAAAATTAATAATTACATAACATAAACATCTAAACATATTTCAAAATAAAATTATAAAATAGTTATCTAATTTTGTATTTGTTTGAAGACATGAATGATTCTTAATGATGCTTTCTCATAAGAGAATAATAAATACATTCTAAAAATAACATATCTAATATTACAATTGTATATCTTGAAAACATAATTAAATTTATAGAGTTGTATGGTATAATATATATATTATAAAATAACATATTTAATTTTTTTTCGGCATAAAAAATGACAATTTTAACTATTCATTATGGAATCAAAGAGTACATATATTAGATTGTATATGAGTCATGTCAAGGAATATCAATCAAAACTTAGTTACAAATAGTCCATCTTCAAAAGGTTATTAGTACAGAGCCCATACTATACCAGCGAGTCCACCATGCAACCAAATAATATACATAATGATAGTACTAGAACCAAAATCTACATAAACAAGAAGGTTCAAATACAATAGAAAAACCCAAAAATAAATTGCTAACATACTAGCAATACTCAACACCAAAAGTTTTAGGAAAGATATTTAAAATTGTTCCTTTGGAAGACAATAAACCTTCTCGGTATTCTGATAATGGAGATAACCTTTAAACTCCTTTAGTGCAAACTTTGAAAGTGTGTATGCTTCAAAATTTTGCTCTCTAAAGACATGTTCAATATTAAACTCCATAAAAGTATCTAAAAGGTCTTCGATTTTTGAACACTAGTGATTCAATGAGAGAACCTATAGATGACATTTTTTTTCCCAATTTACCATAACCATTGAGTCACCATAAAACACCAAAGTCCCATCAATTTTGCCTTAGTGTTGGTGCCACTCCCACAATTTAGACACAATATGAATATATGATCCTCATTTATCTTAAGTATCATACGAGCTCTATAGAGGCCCTGTTGAGCTGCACCATCAAAAAATTCAATAACACAAGAGGACAAAAGAAGCTTTGACATGATATGAACCTTTTTTGTTTTTTCTCCATTGTAGCAAATTATCCCAAGTTAACAAAAAAAATTAAGAATCATATTAACTATATCTCAAGAACACATAATCAATTTTATATAGTTTATGAAAAAAAGAGTTTATTAAAATTAGAATATTACTAATACTCTTTGAACATTTGTGCTCATATTGTTTTTTTTATTTTTATCTTTTTTATGATTTGATAATTATAAGATTGTTGAAATCATATATTTCTCTTCTTTAAATTACTATACTTTATTCACAATCTTGATTACACTAAAGTAGTTAGGTGTTTTACAATTTAGTATGGAGGAGATGTTGTTACATAAGATTATGTAAGATGACATATTTTAATAATACAAAAATATATATATTAAAATAAAAATTAAAAAAATGAAAACATGTACGCTTCAAAAAATTTGCATATGTTTTAATAAAAATTATTTATATATTATGTTAATTTAATCATAATTCTTCAGATGTAAATATATTTGGATGTGTAAAAAATTTAAGAACAAAATTGCACTTCAAGAAATTGACTCTCTCTCCTTATTTGATATATTAGGGTTTACGATGAATCTATGTTAATTTTAATTGCATCGAGAGAAATTAGATGTTTTTATAAAAGAGATGTTCTCAAACATAACTTCATTTAATTTTTACTTAATAAATTTATATTAAAAATAATCTATACTAATCTAAAATTACATCTATAATATACCAAAATTATAATATATAATAAAAATATCAATAAATTTTTTACATATATTGTAAAAAAATCCAATTTTATTATTATTAAATAAAATTGTATTCTAAATACAATTCAAAAATACATATAATATACAAATGATATGCATAACACATATATAAATGATACATATCAAAAGAAAGCATGGATTGGCATTGGTCCAACTGTTTTCCGCCGTGGTTTTGTTGGTTTGAATTATTGTCCCTTTGGAAAGTTGATTCTGAGTTTTTAGAGCATCTTTTCTTTAGCTGCTCTTTTTTTTCAAGAGTGCTTAGTTGGAATTTAGCAGATTGCTCTCTTTCCACTTCAATTGGCACAAGGAGAAGTTAGAATAATGTTTGCGTTGTTGGTATATTTGAAAAGAAAGAGTAATTGAATTTCTCTTTTTTGTATTTTAGGAAATATGAAAAATAAAAAAAACATATGCATTTTTCAAGATGTGACTCCTTCTATTTATTTTGTTGCTTCTAAAATTTTGGCGGTTGTACATGAATGGAAGAAGGAACTTGTTTTGGTTAGAGAAACGATGTTATTAAGTATACTACTATTTATGGGTTCTTTGATGGAGCTTAACAAGAAGGTAAATGTGGTGTTGGCATGGTTTTACAACTAAAAGAGAACCATGTCTTAAATTTAAAGATGGGTATTGGAGACGGTACTAGCATTTTTGGTGAGCTCCTTTTCCTTTGGTATTTGTCGTGGTTCGCTAGAAAAAAAGAGGTTTTCTTTAGCTTGAAGTCCTTGGAGATTCTAAGATTATCATCGACTGGGTAAATGGGTTGATCTCTCCACAGTCTCTGAGTTTTTACTGCTTGTTGAGAAGGATTTAGAGTCTTATAAAGAGCTTCCATTCTATTTCCTTCAAACACATTTACACAGTCTTCAGTTGTGATGTTGATTTACTCTCCAAGAGCCCAATTGGGGAATGGACTGCTTTTATCCACTTTTTGAGTAGATGGAATTTTGATTGATAAAGGGAGTTATTATTACTCCTAATTTTTGAAGTGTGGGATAGTTGTTGAACATTTTTTTTTTTTTTTTATGTATTCTGAAAGCCTTGGGGTTTTTAGTATGTTGTTAGTTTTATGAACTCTAGCTTTGATGAGTTAAGAGGGTTGTAGGGAAGTAGACTGTTCCTATTTTGTTAATTTGTTGGAAAATTCTTTATAGTAGAAAGTCCCTGGATAGATCTTCAATATGTTTTTATATGTAATTTTGATTCTCAAAGGAATAACAAATTACATGTTTTTTCTTATGAAAATTCTAGAGACCACTATAGATCTATCTTAACTCTGACTCTATCAAAATCCCATGGGGATCAAATCCCTTGTGGTGTAATCTTTTATAGTTCATAAATACCCTAAGTATAGGCAATGCATAAATATTTCCTTTACCTAATTGTACCTAGCACTTTAGCCTATTATTTATTAATATGCATTATTAAAAAACTAATACCTAACTCATTGTTCTAATATTACACAATCCAATATATTTTCTGTTATAGTCATACACGCACCAACTATTCCAATCAGACTATCTCACAAGTAGGCCATAGTTACATTACTTAATTAATTATGAAGTAAAATAGTTGTTTAGATCATTTATTTTCCCAAAAATAATATCTAACTCATTTTTTTATTATTAACTTAAAAATACATAAATCCATTGTAATTTTCATTGTAATTGCCGAGACACCAACTATTCCAATTTGGAATTATGTTGTAAATGCTAACACATAAATCCTACAAATAGGTAAAACTTGAATTAATTAATTAGTTATGAAGTAAAACATTATTTACCCAAATTAATCATGAAAGTGCCAACTATTTCAAGTTGTAAAGTATAACATATAATCCTACTAATATTAGTAGGAAAAAGTTGCACTCATTAATTAATTATGAAGTAAAATATTTGCAATTGGCCCCTTTATTATTATTTTGCAATTATCAAAAAAATTGCATTCATTCATTGATTAGGAGGTAAAATAGTAATCAAGAAACACTAACTAATAGTAGATCAAATCAAGAAAGCTTAAGTAATACACAAATATTTAGCTGTCTAAAACTATTTATGAAAATATTTATTTAAAATGTGTGGATACCTAAATGGAGATTGAAAATGAAATTCTATATATATTTATATAAATGTATTTTACAATATAGCCAATTTAAATTTGGAGCCCACCTATGCTTGATTTTATAGTTTTTTATATATTAAGTTTTTTGGAGCCGAGATGTGACACATCTCATTCACTTTGAGTTGTAAAAAGCACCTCTAGACACAAACATCTCATCCACTTTAAATGGTTAAAAATTCCTCACAACTCAATAACTAAATATCTATATATGTAAAATTATCTTTAATTCAATCCATTAAATATCAAATTACTAATTAAAAAATATATAAATAATACATATATCTTAACACACTCCAAAGTAAACATGTATCATTACATTTTGTGAAAAAAAAAACATGTATCATTACATAGTCTAAAACAAGCATATTATTGTTCCCTTTTAAATATATTTAATAAAAGCAAATTCTTTTCAAAATTTTCTCAATATCCTATCCCAATTAAAAAATAGATTAACCCATAAAAAAAAATTATTTTTAAAATCTTTGAGTGTCCATGAAGTTTGGTATTTGTTTGTAGAGAATGCTTCCAAGACTATCCTTTATTTCAACAAGTTGCCATCTTACACAACAACATTTCCTTTTAAAACTAAGGACAAATTCTCCATCTATCAACCTTATCAGCAAACACATGTCACAATGTAGTGCAGCCACACCACATAAAACCAAGCCAAGTCAGACCCAGAACGCTATGTGGGATGCCAACAACATCCAAGGGGCCCACTAGACAACAATGCAATTTGGCTTCAAGCACAACCCACATCCAATCGTCCAGAACCATACGTTACCCTAAGGGAGTGGAAAGGGGAGCAATTTGGGGTCATGCAATTTCCACAAAACCTAAAGCATTCACACACGCCAAGTAAGAAACCCCTCTAATTTTCAATTAAAAAAATGAAAACAAAATACCAAGTGCCCACCTCCACCTTTTGCAATCGTAACGCCGCGGGGTGACGTCAGCAGGCCGTTAAAGATGTACCAATCGGTTCCTTAACCCGCGGCAGAACTTAAAGCTAACCCCGGTTGGACAGAGCATTAACTAGGGTTTGCTAAACCTGACCTGATGGATGACTGACACAACCGCGGTTAAAGTTTTGACCAGGGGGGGTTATCACGAGGGTGGCGACGACAAGACAGCTAAGTCCAGAAGAGACGAGACGATACGAGGCGGAGGGGATTCTTAACCCATTTGGGGAGAAGGAGCGCCATTAAAAGAGCCGAGCTAGTTCTGAGTAGCAGAAACGAGCTTTCCCGGGCCTTAGAAATGGCTTAGAATTGTTAGATTTTGGTGAAACTTGAATCCAAAAGATTTCTACTGATCGGTTCTCGTATATATAGCTAAATCATATGTGGTAGCTGTAGCTATACTTCATCGATATATAGAAGAATAGTTATATATAAATATATACAAGTATATATATATAGATTGAGAGGAGTGAGGATTGATTAGGGAAAAGAATGTTGTCGAGAATGAATGTAAATGGCGGCGTGTGGGGTCTGGAGGATGCAACAGACCTCCACTGCAACAACGACGAGAATTTGAATTTGCCGACGTTCAAGGCAATGCTGGACGCGGAAGAATGGTATACTTCTCACAGCAATGCTAACAATAACGACATAACTACTGGCAGTATTAATAATGCGAACAGCCATCCCGAGGGTCCCTGTTTCAATATAGATATGAAGGATTTTGGTTGCTATTCTTCTCTGGTGAATCCGAATCCCGAGCCTCCCAATATGCTGTTGCATCACGCCATTAATTCTTGTTCCTCGTCGCCCACTTCGATTTTCAGCCTGGACCCTTCGCAGGTCCAGTCTTTTCTTGCGGGGGCTAGCCACCACCATCATCCCCAGCATCATCATCACCATGTTCCCTCTCTTCCCGACGTCACGATTTCGAGTCCCTTCCAGGAGTTGGTCTGCGAGGGGCTGGTGAGCAGCAACAATGCCAGCAGCAACAGTAGCAGCAATAACTATTTATATGGGGGATTGCCAGGAGGAATTTTCAGGCAACTAAGTCCCAGTTTCCCAAGTTCGAGTCCCCGCACTACCCCGACGCACAATCTCAGTAGCCCTCACAGCCAGATGGGTGGTAGTAGTACCCCAAATCTCAGCCCCAGAATAATGCCCACAAGCAATCTCAGTCTGTCGGACGCCGGATTGTTCTCTAGCAATAATCACAGTACCAACAATAGCAACAATAATCTGAGTAATCTTCTGGGTTTGAGCAGCCTTGTGAGTCCTCGAATCCCCGCGCCATTAAATTTGAGCAACCCGAAGATGTTGAGACCCCTTGAGATTTGCGCCCCAGTGGGTGCTCAACCTACTTTGTTTCAGAAGCGGGCTGCTCTGAGACATACTGCTCTCAGCCCACGTGCAACAACCCCTTGCATTGAAGTTCTGGATGAAGAGAGCCCCAATGGCAATAGTAATGGTAATGTAAAAGGGAAGAGGAAGATGATGCTGCTGGGCGCTGATAAGAGAGAAGAAGAGGATGCAGATGAAAGCAATGATGGGTCTGGGGTTCAGTATGATTCAGATGATGTGGGGGCTAATAATAATAGTAGTTATAAGGTCGACCAGATTGGGGAAGATGGGTTAGCCTCTGGAGGAGGCACTGGGAACGCTGCTGCTGGTAATAACATTAATAATGGTAGTGGAGACAAGGGCAAGAAGAAGGGCTTGCCTGCTAAGAATCTGATGGCCGAAAGGAGGCGCCGAAAGAAGCTCAACGATAGGCTTTACATGCTTCGGTCTGTTGTTCCTAAGATCAGCAAGGTCCATTTCTTTCTCTCTGTCTTTGGGCGTGTTGCTTAATTTGTAAAAGCTGCATTAGCTGGGAAGATTTACAAGCTGTAAGGTATTGGACAGTGGTAGTCAAGTCAGGTTCCTTTGGACTTGGAAATATTATGCAACTCTTTACAAGATCTGCTTTACAATCAGGCTACCTTCGGCTGTGAAGTGTGGTATCTATTTTTCACAGTTTGTCTGTTAAAATCCAAGTATTTTTTCATTTTTCTTTCATCTTTCCGCCTTTGCTATTCCTGTTGTTGGTTTTGTTGTGGACTGCTTTCTACATCAATTTTTTCCGCTGCGTGATTTTGCCTTTGTTTCTGCAAATGCCTACTCAGTCGTGTTATTGAGCTTTTCAGATTTGCATTTTTTGTTTGGAATTTGTCTCGAGAAATATACCCCGAGGTCAGGGGGGCTACATCATATAGCACAGATTTTTTACACTGTTTGAGGGAAGGTACTGGCCAGTTGTTTGTTTTGGTAAGCTAAGTCCCTTTTGACTTGGAGAAGTATGTAACCCCTTACAATATCTGCTTTACAATCAGGCTAGGCTATATAAAGCTGTCACGGTGGTATCTCTTTTTTCACAGATTGTGTGTTAAAATCCAAGGATTTTTGCATTTTTCTTTCATCTTTTTGCCTTTCTAATTCTTGGCGTTCATATGTCGTGGGCTGCTTTTCCCATCAATTTCTTTTTGCTTTTGTCTTAGCAAATAAGTGCCTGCTCATTCTTGGTATAGAACCTTTTCGATTCATGCTTGTTTTCTTGGAAGTTGCTTCCAAAAATATACCCCGAGGTCAGGGGCTACAGTGTAGAACACAGACTTCCTTCAGCTCAGGTGGCAGGTAACTATTTCGTTAAATTTGCCTTGGATCTGCACTTGACCCCATCCTCTATTGACATGCCATTTGGGTAGGGCAGACCATAGCAAGGAATGAACCCTGGTGGACAGCTTAGTACTCTGTCAACCTCACCAAATGAACCGAGGACCGCATATTCATGTTGTTATTATTTCTCACAGATCTTTTAGTTTTGTTAATGGGGATGTTTGCTAGCTCATTCAGAGCTGTTTAAACCTTTGAGCCCTTTGCTTGTTCTTTGTTGCATGTGGGCTCATCTTTTCTTTGTGTTTAGTTTTCTCTTTTCTTTTTCCAAATAAACGAGGGCTGCTAATTTATCCGAGTTGTTGATTTCGTTATTTGACATGGGTTGTGTTTTTGTTTGTGTTTCATGTTTGTCTTATGGAATTTGGGCAAGGGATGTTAGTTTTTTGGAGTTTATGATTATCTCTGAGAAATGCTTGCTGGTATTGCCAGGGGCTTATAGCCCTTTTGGTTTCCCGTTCGATTGTTGGAAAATTAATTTGGGTTGTTTACTAACTTTACTTCTTCAAGTTTCTTGCCTTCTTGTCAGCAATTTGATATGGGCTGTACTTGTGAACAAGTTTTTGGCAATCGAAGTAAATTTTAGCATTTTCTTTGAGATTATATTTTCTGTTTGTAAAAATGCTGTCCAATTCATGCAGGTTGTGTTTGTTCCTGTTCTTATTGGAAACTTCTATATGGGTTATATTTTGCTTCTGATTTTGTTGGTTTTCTTCTTGTTAAATCTTCTCGTTTTATGTGGGCTTTTTTATGGATGTGTTAGGTTTTGTCACAACTCGCAGCAAAATCTTAACTGATTTAATGCAGGATATGTTTTTGTTTACCTTTTTCTCTTTCAGGGTTTGTTTATTGTTTCACATTGAATTGTTAGCCCCTTTTTTTCGTTTTTGGTTTTGTCCTCCAGGCATTGTAACTTTTATGCGCTTGACATTAAGGCTGACGTTTTCTCATGTTTCTTTCTGCAAAAAATCTGCCGACCAGATGTGGAGTCTGGACTGTAACTCCTTTTTCTTGAGCTATGGCAATAATATTTGATATGCGCCATCCTATTTCCTGTGTAGCTGGTTTAGTTATTTTGGGAGAGACCGTGACCAGCTGGATTTTCAATTTACAAGTTTCAAGTGCTTGCTGATTTAATTTTCGATGTTTCTTTCCATTTGATTTCCAGGATTTTTTCTTGACTGAAGCTCATTCGCTTACTTGTGGGCCGTTGGGTTTTTTTGACTTTCTACTTTTCTACGTTCTCCGCTATGAAGTGATGATGTTTTTCTATGCCAACTTTTCTTTTTCTTTGGGTTCAATTTTTATTTCAAAGAAATACCTGGCTTGATTTGGGATGGTTTATTTCTTTAGGCCTTTGTTTTTCATCTTTTCAGATGCTTTTTCTTCTGGTATGGAATACTGTTCTGATGTGGACATTATTTTCTTTTGGTTTTCCATTTTGTCATATACAAAAGTTTGTTGGTTTTGACTTCGGTGGTATCCTTGTATCTGCTCCTTTCAATTGCTTGCTAGATGTAGGCTGTTTCCTTGCGTATTGCTAAATTCCCTTTAGTCAATTCTCTGTGACTTTTTTTTTAAAAATCTTTGCTTTCCCGGGCCAAATTCTCTATACTTTAATGGCTCTTACATTCTTAGGATTTGGTATTTGACAATTAGGTATGCTGTGTTGTTGGTTTAACAGATGGATCGAGCCTCTATTTTGGGAGATGCAATTGAGTATTTGAAGGAGCTCCTTCAGAAGATCAACGACCTTCACAATGAACTTGAATCTACGTCCCAGGGACCTGTTTTACCCGGCACATCAAATTTTCATCCTTTGACACCTACAACACCTTCTTTGCCTTGTAGAGTGAAAGAAGAATGCCCAACTTCACTTCCCAGTCCCAATGCACAGCCTGCAAGGGTAAGTCTTCAATCCCTCAAGCTTGAAATGTCAAGTAGGCCCCCAAGTATTTAGCCTGCAACATTGCAAATTATTATGAAATGTTTACTGTACAAATTCATTCACTTTGAGTTTTGCATGTTGTGATTAAAGGTGAATAAATCATCTCTCTAGATTCTACACATCATACTGGGCACAAATCTTTTGTATGCACCCGTTGGTGCTCTGTGATAGTTTATCCTTTTCTTTTATTTTGCATGCTGCTGATGCCTTTCCTACATAAAGCCCACAGAAAAGTGGTGCTTCAACCTGGGTGTTGGCTAAGATAGCAACTTTGCTTTACCATTTGGCCACTTGTCAGTGTATCTAGATTCTACATATCATATTGGGTACAAATCTTTTTCTATGCACCCATTGGTACTCTGTGTAATGGTTTATCCTTTTCTGTAATTGTGCATGCTACTGATGTCTTTCCCACAAAAAGTCCACAGAAAAACTAAACTCAACACACATCTGTGGTGCTTGAACCTGGGTGTTGGCGAAGATAGCAACTTTGCTTTACCATTTGGCAACGTATCAGGAGTACGATAATTGCTTTTCGTTGTTTTTTGTCAGAGCATTTGTTTTTTGTCAGAGCATACGCCTTAAAGTTTTCACCTGCATAAAGCTTCTTAAGCTGCTTAAACTTATGCTTTATGAACTTGTGATATTTTCTGCATTGTTGTCCACATGCACGTGCGTGAGGGAAATGGCCTGTATTGATTGCTTATGTTTCTCAAGTCTCAAAATTTGCAGTCAAAGAAATCCTATTGCATGGGAAAATTCATGGCTCTTATTATGTAAGACATAAATGACACAGAAAATTCATGGCTCTTATGAAGTAAGAATATAATTGACACAACTCCTGCTCAAACATGAATTTGATAGATTGCTTATGTCTCCTAAGTCTAAAAATTTCCCTGATATAACATGAAAAGTAGTTTTTTCTATCAAAAAGATTTTAAACCGCAAGTGCTGTCTGTAGTCAAACATATCTTAATATCTGCAGGAACTCATATGCAAATAAATAACAATCAACATGTCTGTAATATTTTCACGTTTCTTGATGATTATAGTTATTTTTTCTCACATGGTTTATCGATGTTTGGTTGTGGGAAGAGAGATACAGATTGTTCATTTTCAATTCTTTGTTCATGCAGGTGGAGGTCCGTATGAGGGAAGGGCATGCCCTAAATATCCATATGTTTTGTGCTAGACGGCCTGGACTACTACTCTCGACAATGAGGGCTCTGGATGGACTTGGGCTTGATGTGCAGCAAGCGGTCATCAGCTGCTTCAATGGATTTGCACTAGATGTATTTCGGGCAGAGGTAAGCAAATTGTTGAATCGAATATAGTGGAGGTCAATGTTCACATTCGTTGGATTTATATGGATTTGGGGTTAATTTTGCGATTCTCTCATCCTGCAGCAAGCCAAAGAAGGAGAAATAGCACCTGAAGAGATTAAAGCTGTGCTGCTACACACTGCAAGCTGTCACACTGCAATTTAACCTAAAGAGTCGCCATGGCAGCAGAATTTGTATATTATGATATAACTTCTCACATTACTCTGACCCAGCAGTTGTTCCTGGAAAATATCAAATTAAGTTGCTTATGGGGATCAGGATTGTTCACTGAGGTCAATCTGGGAGTTTGTTACAAGTAGTCATGCAACATCAACAGGAGTCTGTTCTGTGATTATTGAGCATTGATTGCTTCTAATGCATGATCAGTTCCAGTTCTAATTAGACCTGTAAATGGGTGTACTTAGAATGATATCTCTGCTTCATCCCCAAACGCTGGAAGTTTGACATCCGAACATACAAGCATGGAGATGAATGTTATCTTGAGAGTTTCTGGCAAGTGACATCCTTATTTCACTTGTCCCAAGTATTGTTGGTTTTCTATCATATGAGAACTGAAAACAGATGGCGATCTCTTCTTTGTAAACAGGTTATTTGCAAAGAGGGCATAGCTGCAACCATTTGCTTTCTTAAATGAAACTATCTTTATTTCATTTTAATGCTTGGTAGAATGTACTGTCTTACTGGAAAGACTCGAAGGTTAAAAGAATTCACCTTCTTGCAAAGGGACTGAAGATCAAGTTCCTCCTGTTTAGAGATCATATACGGGTACACCCTAAATACTGTCTCCAAGCTTTGCTGTGTTTTTATTAAGTTTTGGTTTAAACTAGTGCACTTTCCCCTCTTCAATTTGAAGTTCACAACCATTCTTACATGTGATTTGCTTTGAAGGTGAAGGTGGTCATTACTGTGAGAGTCTACTTTCTATTGCTGCCCATTATGTTGGGATTTATTTTTCTTGTTACATGCTCAAATGTTCCAACAGATTCGCCTTTGTTAATAGCCATACTAAATACTATAAAAATGAGTGATATCTTCAATCCTATAGTAATTTTACTGTATTGTATGGTAGCTACCACAGATCTTCTTCAAGTTCTCGTTGATGAAATCATTCCGAATTTGGGTATAGGGTTACTACAGGATATAATTATAAATATAGTTCTTCATACAAGTCAAGCTATAGGAGAGGGTTATACATGTCCAAGGGGGTCTAACGCTACTGGTACAAGCAAAGGATTTAGCTATATTCAATTTCATTTTGTCATCCAACCTTTAGAACTAAAAGGTCTGCCTTGTTAGGCTAAATGTTTTGAGCTTGTAAATTCACTGATATGATTGACTGTAAACATCATTGAACGTAGAAACCACATTTTTTCCTGACTACTGCATGGTAAGCTAAGCAAAGCATACAGAAACCAAAACTATCTCACATGCTTTTCATATCCTATCTAACCCTTTTGGATGGTAGATTTCGGATACTATTAAAAAGCCATAATCTTTATTTAGTATTTGCTCATAACATAAAAGGAGTCAATGTTTACCAGGGAGGGGTTTTCATTAATAAAAACATCCATCATCATCCTTTCAGTGATATAATCAGATGGATATTGTCTAAAAACGCAACACTTTGCACCTCTTTGGCCGGAATTCGGCAATTCAAAGAAGAAAGAGTTCTGATTGATCCGGAACTCTGATTGCTTTTTCGAGCATCTAGGTCGGTTTAAAATGTGTTAAACCCGGGGGGCAAAGTTGCATAGAGGAACTCTGCCACCACACCCTTGAAACTCTACTCCCACCTGGAATTTCGTTAAATTTATAGAGGAACTCTGCTAGAAAATGCTACCCACAAAGGTGCAAAGTGTTATGGTTTTAGACAATTTCTAATCACATGATTTTCCTTCTGACCTGTGTTGGAACCCCTTTAGAATCTTAAAAGATTGCATGACGTACTCCAGATAATTTATAAGGTTTCAAGTGTAAGCCACCAACTCGAGCTGCAGAGGATTAAAAAATTGCATGACGTACTCCAGATCAGTGGCAAATACTATACCTTGCGCTACACTCGCACGGCATTCACGTAACAGGTTTGCAACAACACAATTTTTGCTACCTCACAGGTCGGTACAGATATGTACAACCAAAGACAATTTGGAAATGTCTGTACATGTATGTACAACCAATGACAATTAGAAATGTGCAATTGCCCGGATGTGAATCTAAAGATACAACTACTATTGTAGATACAGATTTGAAATGTTCGAAAATGATATCAAGATAGCTGTTGTGTTCATATTGTAGATACAAATTTGAGATGGGAGTGAAAGTTCAAACGATAAATTAAAAATAAAGAATAAAGATATGTTCATCTTGTAAATACAGATTTGAAATGTACCGACCATGGCAAGCAAAATGTGAAAGGAGTGAAACTTCAAACGAGAAATTAAAGAGAAAGAATAAAGAAGTGGGGATACCTACACTCCTAAAAGTTGATTTGGCTGGGATTAGACTCATATATGAAGACTTCTTTAAAAGGTTTATTTAAAAAAGTGATTGGCATGGGATGTGGGTTGGAGATTTAAAAAAGTGATGACTTGAATGGGGAGAAAGAATAAAGAAGTGGGGATACCTACACTCCCAAAAGTTGATTTGGCTGGGAGATTAGACTTGTATATGAAGACTTCTTTAAAAGGTTTATTTAAAAATGTGATTGGCATGGGATGTGGGTTGGAGATTTAAAAAAGTGATGACTTGAATGGGGTTGTGGGTTGGAGATTAGACTCGTATTAAAAGACAAAATGGTAATTTGAATGGCGTTATATGTTGGAGATTAGACTCATGTAAGAAGACTTCTTTAAAGGTTTATTTAAAAAAACGATGACTTGATTGTGGTTATGTGTTGGAGATTAGAACCATATTAGAAGACTTTTCAAAAGGTTTATTTAAAAAAGTGATGACTTGATTGGGGTTGTGGGTTGGAGATGAAAAAAGTGATGACTTGATTGGGGACTTGAATGGGGTTGTGGGTTGGAGATTAGACTCGTATTAAAAGACAATGGTAATTTGAATGGCGTTATAGGTTGGAGATTAGACTCATATAAGAAGACTTCTTTAAAGGTTTATTTAAAGAAACGATGACTTGATTGTGGTTATGTGTTGGAGATTAGAACCATATTAGAAGACTTCTCAAAAGGTTTATTTAAAAAAGTGATGACTTGATTGGGGTTGTGGGTTGGAGATGAGAATCATATATTAAAAGACCTTTTTAAAGGTTTTATAAAAAAAATATGACTTGATTGGGATTGTCCTATTAAAAGACCTTTTTAAAGGTTTTATAAAAAAAAATGACTTGATTGGGATTGTCCGTTGGGATTAGAATCTTTAAAAGTTTATTACTTATTAGAATTTTAAACATCTTAATTATGTTTGATGTTAATTATTAATTATGTTTGAATATTATCTTTCAACAATCATTCATCATTATGTATGTTTGACGTTTTTGATTCATTATTTACCAAAGGGACATTTTGATATAATGATGAAGAAATTCATCCAAAACATAATTTTTTCTCTGGTATTTATTCACTAAAATTTATTATAAAATAAAATTTTATACAACTTTCTTATTAAAAATTATTATAAAATGAAATTTAATACATTTTTCTCATTAAAAAATAATATAATATCAAACGAAATTAAAATAGTTTGTTACATGCTTTTACATACTTCTGCATACCATTTTATCATGTTTTAATTTTATATTGATTTTAAGATTATATATCTCATATACATTCATCACTCTTTTTTCACATTTTTATATATTTTTTTATTTGATTATGTTTTATTTATTTTATTTAAAAAAATTATATTAATGATTTTTTAATAAAATTCTAAAAGAATAAAATTGTATACAAATATATTTTAGACTTCTTCAAATATATTTTAGTGGTATTACTTTGTAACTTTGTTTTTTAATAATGTTGTATACTATATTTTTAGTAGTATTACTTTGTAACTTTGTTTTCTAATAATCCTTATGGAAATTCCTTTCTTTTTTTATAATTTGTACCATAATTTCTATTATTATACATTATAAAAGTACTTTATTTTGATAAATTGTGTCATGATTTTTTATTATTGTACATTTTAAAAGTGCTTGCATTTTATAACATAGATGCAATGAGAATAACTGCTACAAGCTAAGGCTACAAAGAAAACACTTCTAAAAGATTCTCAACACAGTTATAAAAGATTACAGCACAAGGCATAAAAAGTGAAGTTTCATAACAATGCATAGTGTTTGAGGTAGAAGGCACTAGACATATATGCATTGACCATAGTGAATGGGTAGATCAAGAAGTTGCTAGAACTAAACTTGTAAGTTAGGGGAGGGAGTGGAAGGTGAGTCTTTGTCTTCAACAGGAGGTCCCCATACATACACTACAAGCTCAAGATTGGCCACTATTGACTTCCATATGTAGTTGTCTTACATGGGCTTCTCATGCTACTCTAGTTTAGAGATGTCTAGTGGGACAATAAGAACTTCTCGAAATGAGGAAGATCTAACTCCTTTGCCTTCATTGATGCTTTTTTACCACTTAGCTTGCCTTTGTGTTGAGGCCAACCATTGTTCTATTTGTAGATTGAGTTGGTGATGTCCTTCATGTGGTTTGTTGCTCATGGTACATAATGCATTGTTCCAATGATCCATCGGCTCATGCAAATGTGCCACCGCCATTTCCCCCTGCCATGTCTGCACTCTAATCTAATTTGTAGATGCATATGGGCACATATTAGAAAGCCATTTTGCTAGGTAAAAAATTGTCTTATGCATTTGTGAAAATGCATTTTCTTTGTTTTCTAACGATACATGAGCTCTTCATGACACACTATGTGAAATTCCACGGTCCATGGGATAATCTCCTAAAAGTATAGAATTTGAGGGGATGTTTGATGGGAACAATTGATCATGAGCTTATGACTCCATTCCTAGAGAAGTTGGGAAACATTTGGGCATATTGGATTGAAACATCCTTTTGCCTAAGATTTTGAACCTGTCTACACAAGTTTTGTTAATGATCCACAGGAAAAAACTCACCATCTTCTTCCAAGTCATGATCTTTCCAGCCTACGATCAACTCTATCCTTCTGCAACATGTCCCACCAAAGGGCTCCATGTCCTTTCAACATTGTGATAGCAAAACGAACTCTATTTGGGTGGTGAACATACTCATATTTGAAATATCTATCAAGCTCTCCTATCCAGTCAATAAGAGTTTTAGCTTTCAGATTTCCGTCATAGCATGAAACTTAAACTTTCGCACTATCTCTATTGCTCAAATAAGATATTGGATCCACTGTTGGGTCTGTATCTTTATTATGTGGTTCACACTCAATCTTAGCTTCAAATTATGAATATGCGTCAACATTTCCATCACTTCTATGTTCCAACTCTTCTATTCTTCTCCCACTGTTGGGTCTAGATCTTTATTATGCGGTTCACATTCAATCTTAGCTTCAAATTATGAATCTGCGTCAACATTTCCATCACTTCTGTGTTCCAACTCTTCTATTCTTCTCCGTAATTCAAATTCCTCAATTCTTGCACCTCCATGTGCTGCTCTCCTTGGTGACATTTTAACAAGTTTCCTAGTAATTCGAACTCTAACTACCATCCAAAGCCCCAATCCATACGTTGATACACCACTTTTCTTCAGCACTCAAGGTGTTGATACACCACCAAACTTGGGGTATTCTCCAACCCACTTTCAAGAATAGTCGCGCAATCATTCCAAGAGCGTTCATGCTTTGATACCCCTGACGCAGAGGCTGGGTCGTTGCAACCAAACAGCTAGTTACAGAACATAACCCTACTCTCAGAATACAGAACGAAAAGCTATCATGCTATTATCAAACACAATGCAAAATAACACAACGATTTAATTTTTGGATACCACTGAAATGCACACAGGTTTTTATTGATTCAATGCAAAATCACAGAGTTACATTACAACAAATACTGGCAGTAGTAACAACATTCATCAAATCGTCATTCATACTGCTATAACAACTCTAAAATCGTGAGGCAGATAGCGTCTATGACTTAATGTGTTGATACTCTGTTTCAACCTTGTTCTTTACGTCGTTCATTGAATGGATATGTTTCTCCAACACGTCCTTCACGACCTCCCCTTTTGTGTTGAACCCTCCCTTCTCATCGCGGTCATCTCTCTTTTAAACTTGATGACCTTCCCTTGAATCGATTTTGCTTCCTTTGCTAAGATCAAACAATTGCAAAAATTGTTCACCTTCCTCAACGTTTTGTCTCTTTTCTTGGCGGGATGGGAGTTCATGATGGTATTTTGGTTGCAAAATGTTTGACTTAACCGTGGTTGCGACTCAACATGAGTGAATGTCAGCGTGGCGAAACAAGGCGTGTGCGACCACAGTGTACAATTCCATCATACACATGAGTTATAGCATGAGTAACAACATCCTATAATGGAACTATGAGTAACATCATGGGTGCAATTGATATAAGGATAACTAAGTGACAAACAAAATGGACTAACAAGAAGGAAATACGGTCCTTATTTGACCTATTATCTACAATGTGGAATGGAAATATTTTTGGGTGATGCGGATTGCTCGAACCTTGCATCAATTTGTCTCAAGTACCAAACATGTTTTTATAAAAATAAACTTACTAAATTTATCATATAATTGGTTTTCTCTAAATACTATACAAAACTATTATTGAGTGGTTTTCATGTTCCTCTTCATTATTAAAATATACAAGAATTGTTGATTTTTCTTAGCAATTAGATGTTTTTAACTTTTTAATACTTTTTTATCACATAAACATAAACTGCATGTATATAAGGATCACTGAAAGAAACACATCCATGGTAGACACATTGTTTACCATGGGAAAACCCTCTCATGAGAAAAACCCAACAACTTCTCTAGATAAGATTCTTCAACAAGATATAATGTCAAATCTAGTGCCCGACACTACTTACATAAACATAATAATGATATACAAGAAATATATAGAATGACCTCTGAGTAAGTACGCCCAAAGAGAGAGAGAGATAACAAGATATCCCCAAATCTTATGCTTCTTGTGTTCTTCACTCGTCCTCCTAAAAAGTGCACACCACTTGAGAGAAAGATAGATGCTTGCTTGATGATAAAATGATGCGTGGAGACACTTTATTTATATTCTTCTTTTCACTGGAAGTTTCCAATGTTAGGTCAGCTTGACTTTTATTTCTTCTTTAATTTATCTTTTATTTACCTTTCAAGCCGACTTGTCATTTTGCCTTCTAGGGTCAATTTATCCATTTCATTGGGTTAGTTGTGCTATTCTTCTTTCCACTTTCTCTAGGACTTCTTAAGAATACATTCCGATGCTACATAAATCAACACTCCCTCTTTGAAAGGAATGTATTCTTCTTACACGATCTTCAACATTGCTTGTCTTCTAGAAGTTCTTCTTCAATGTTCTTTGGGTTTGATATTATTCTTCCTTTTATTCTTTTGTTTCTCTTGACTTCTTCTTCTTGAATTTTGGAATCTTCTATGGCTTAGAGAATTTCTCTGTGAGATTTCCATCTTTTGTGATGTTCTCCAGGGCCTAACCACTTCCAAGTGGCTTCTTTCTTTTTCTTAATCTCAATGTGCCCCACTAGCCAAGTATATGGTTATCTGACCTCTCCAAGGGGGTTGACTATTCCCCAATAATCCTGACTATAATTCAATCTACTATTTGATAGTCATTCACAACATCAAAGACCTTGACTATTGTCTGATAGCCATATGAGGTCTTGACTATGTCTTTTCTCATGTGGGTGCACTCCACAAGACATACTAAAACTTTTGGCTATCTGAGTCATGTACCATGACTTATTGGTTTTTGAGCCATGTACCATGACTTATATACATCGAGGATATGATCATCTGTCTGCATATCATGGGATTCAAAGCTCCAGATTCATCACCATCGGTGTGGCCATGGAATTACAATCCATCATCTTGAATCTTTTCAGGATCTCTATTGTGTATTTTCCTTGACTGAGGAAAATCTCATCTGATCTCTACCACACTTCAAATCCCAAGAAGTAATGCATCATACCTAGATCCTTCATTCTGTATTCTGTTGTGTTGCTGCATTTCACACACCTGGGGGGGAACGTGGCAGAAATCTTCAAGCCACTTGGTGTGTCCTTGGGGGCAAGTCTCGAGTCAAGGATGTCACCTTGTTCTTGACTCTTTCGTTTAGGCTCAACTCCTAACGAAGCCAAGGGGGGTAGACCCTATTAAGTTACTAAGGAAAAATTATTTAGTATGATGATGTTAAACTAAATGAATTACTTAGGAGTTTGAGATATAACCATAAACAACCATAGATGACAAGATACAAAAATGAGCACACGAAAGCACAATGATGAGACACAATATATATATAGAAAGAAAATAGCTAGTGCCCTAGAATGGAGTCATGAAATAATCAATGTACTTGCATGTGCTTGGAGTGAATGTTTTGCGATTGCCTCTTGGTACGTTTTAAGTTAATGTGAAATATGAGTTGATTAAAATTAGGTGAGGGGACTCTAGATATACCCAAGGGGTACTTAGAGTATGTCCAAAACTAAACCTTCACGGCTACCCGCAAGGAATATGTGGGTTGAGTGGAGTCTTTGAGGCTGTTGTTCATAATACACTCAAAGGTGTAACAGAGATCGGCGCCTCGAGGTCACTTTTCAGGAGTTCTCGCTTCCTTTGGGTATTTTGCCACCGTTTATGGTTTGATCGAGGCGTTGGATTTTCGCCTAATGGTGGTTGATTGGGGAAGGTGAAGACTAATTAAACTAGTCACTCATGTTGCTTTTGATGCAGCTTGACTGATCGGACGAACCGCAGCCAAGTGCAGAGCATACACACCGGAGTCTTGTTAATTTTAGTAAATTTTAAGGGCGTGTTTTTGTTAAAAAGAAGACCCTCCAAGAATCTTTTTCGGTCCAAGTGGAACTCAATCGGGAGGGGTTAATTTTATCGCTTGCACGTGAAAAAAAAATGACAGTAGAATTAGAGATACACAACACCGGTTTTCTAATTAGTCCTACCACGCATCTCTTTCCCCTTTCGGGTCAATCGGGAAGTCGTGGGGTAAGTAGTATGATTACTTTGAATTCAAAATATGGAATAATGAAAAATGTTATCAAAGTATACAATCCTGCATAACAAGACTAAGCTAGAGTAAAAAACGGGAAAAAATGCAAAAAAGTGAACCGGACACGGATCCCCCCTGGGGGGATGGGGAGTGGGCTCGAAAGAGCCTACTCAAAATGATTCTTTTTATTATTATTGGTTACAATATCAGCAAACTAAATTATGTACTTTGGTCCTTGCTATCTGGGATCCAAAGGTTTACAACAAGCTTGTAACAAGCTAAACTAAAATCACAGTGGTAGGGGAAGCCTCCGGGAAGCTCTGGTTCGCCCAAGAGTCGGAAAATAGGCAGAGTCTCCTTCTCTTTTTTGTTAAACCTGCTAAAAAACACCGAGCAATTAAAATCAAATGTGCTAAAAAACACTTTAAAAGTGTTTTGGGTCACCACACTAATTACTGAAAAAAATGTTAAAAATGGCTAATCTAGTTTTGCAAAAAGGAACCAAGGAAAGCAAGCTTTCTTTGGGATCTTGACTTGCTATTTGGGAAACCAATGAGATATGCACTTTTCTTACAGAATTTAAATCTTTACAGAACTGGAAAAAAAAAACCACCATATGAGCAAGCTTTAGATCTACGATTTAACTACTTGCAAAAATGAAATTTCTACACCTAGATCTATCTTTAAAAAATGATATTCTTTATGAGATTTCTAATCTAAGCAACAAGACTCTTAGGAATTAGATCTAACAAAGTATAATCAATTCTTAGAACTAGATCTGATCATAAGAGGAAGAAACAGGTAACCGGGAGATTGATTTTAATAGAAAGGAGGAAGAGAAGGGGAAATGGCCGTTGTTGGATGGATCTGCAATGGAAACTTGTTAGTGGAGTACAGAGGGGCAGTGCCTTCACAAAAATGTTGGATTTACAGTGGAGTCAAACTAGATTCACAGCTCGTCTAATCTTGGCTACCTGAAAGCTAAACACACAATCCTGCACGAAACCTCATGAGACTTGGATATATATATGAAAAAAGAGACAAGAATTACATGCAAATAAACTTATTAAACATGTATAATCTAGATCTTCAAACATATGTGCTATGAGATACAGAAAAACAAGTAACCTCACTTGCCCAACGATACTCTTATTGATTCAGCTGAATCGTTCAAGTCAGACAGAGTTCAGATGCAGAAATTGAGAGAAAAACCGGCAACATCAATAGCCGCAAGACAATGCTTAATCCACACACATGAGAGCATTACACCATTTGGCCTCCAAAGCTTCTTTATTCCAACAATCAAAAGATCACAACAATATTACAATGGTAAGCCCTTCAATCCAACTCTAACTAGCTTGGAAGAGGAAATGACTGCTTTATTTATAGCAAAAACAAGAAATCTAGCCCAGGGGGGTGCAATTTCCAAGGAGAGAGAGAGTGGAGTTGCATGTGGAGTGAATCTGAGCCTGATCTGAGTCTATCTGAGTCTGATATGAGTCTCACTGAGTGCAACTGTCAATCGGAGAGCTAATCTTCCTGACACCTCAACCTACTAACTGAAGCATCCACCAAAACTCATCCAGATGAGCCCACACGTGTGGAGGAGAGAGGAAGGGCACAATTCCCAATATTGCATGCATTAATGTACCCTATGTTTAGTCCAAATCAGCCCCTTCTGTTAAGGAATGGTTAGATCTAGTCAATCCCAAGCCGATGAGACTGATATCAGTCAAATCAGAGCAAATTCAAATGATTTAGGATTTTGAATTTTCTCCATTATTTAATTAATTTATCAATTAAATAATCAATATTTGATTTTTAGGGATTTTTGACCTGAGTGATGGAAAAAAAAATCAAAACTTAGAAAAAGTGGGTCTATGGGTTTACATGGCGCTCTGAGCTTGAAAATGAGCACCTCCATGACTGAAATTGATTTTCGAGCCCACTTTTATTACAAAACCAATTTTTCCAATTAGATTATTAAAAAATAGCCTAAGTTTTGTGGAAAAATTAAAATTAAAAAAAATTAAAAATATTAAAAACCTAGGGGGACTTAGACATGTTCATATCATAATAGCATAATTCAAGTACGAATACGATTCGATACGGAAAAAATACGTAACAAAAAAATCCAATACGAATAAAATACGGAAGTAGACTTCTTATATATAATATTTTTAATTAAACATACAACAATATATATAGCATTTATATATAGTTAAACATATCCAATATTTTTAATGAAATATTGAATATCAACCATTAAATTTTAAACTTGAAAAAAATCACTCTTTTTTTTAAACATATTTCTTATAACCAAAATTAGTCTTTAAAAAACAAAAATATAATGCCCTTAGTGCAAGAGAGAAAACTCTTGCTTATTAATAGTTATTAATTATTTTAAAAATAAAATAAATACTATTTATCACTACTTACAATTGGAATTAATTAATGAATCTTTAAATTGTGTTAGGCCTAACTTTAACTCTGGAATGAGCAATGATGTAAGTGGTTTTGGGCATACCGTTTTGGTAACCAATAAATCTAGTGTTGCTATTATATTTGCATATTTATTTTCTTTGACATATTTTATTCCTATTAAATTGAATTAAGAAGTATGAAATTGAAAGGAAATTCTTTTATAGTGTTTGAATAAGTAAACTTTAGCTTTTTTAAATTAATTTTCAAAATTAACCCGTATCCGTATTACATATAGATCGAATCGACGAATTCGAATTTGTTTGGAATTTTCGTACACAAAATGCCAATATGACCGAATTATGCTACTATGGTTCATATGACTCGACCATAATGCCTAGCATGTTTATACATTGACACAGAGACTCTAATAACTTCAATAGGCCTAAATGCCAAGCCGACCACCCCAACTTTGGAGGTATTGAGTGAAAAACTCAGAAATTATCAGTTGTTTATTCAACAATCAATAATAACCAAGGGAAAAAACACCCTGGGCTGATCGGATTGACAAATAAAGGCTAAGAGACTGAGTCTTTTATAGACACTATTATGCTAGAACATTCTATTACAACTCCCCCATTGGGTATGAACATGTGATATAGTACAACAAGCACTTCCTAGAAGCACTTCCGAAGGTCTTTTGAAGTCCGAACAAATCATCTTGGTCCGGTTCACCAGGATCACTTGATAAAAACCACTAAGTACAACTTAGGTGGTAACATGTTGCAAGCTCCATCTTGCACTCATCTATGAGCTTTTCGTCCCCTGTGATAAATAGGTAATCTACATACAATAGTAATATCACTAGCTGGCCATCCACAACCTTGTAGTAAACGTTAGGATCTGCTTCACTCTTGCTAAAACCGAATCTCATAAGAAATTTGTTTTTCTTGGCATACCATGCCCTGGGTACTTTCTTAAGCCCATATAAATCCCTCTTCAATTTATACACATGTGATTCTCTGTCAAGAGTCTTAAATCCTGGAGGTTGCTCGATATACACTTCTTTAATTACACCATTCAAAAAGGCGGCCTTGACATCCACTTGGTGTAATTTCCATCCCATCATGGAAGTTATGAAGATAATATCTTTAATAGAAGTGTGTTTGGCCATTAGAGAAAACTTCTCGTTGTAATCTACTCCCTCTTTATGAGAGAATCCTCTAGCCACAAATCTTGCTTTATACTTCTCTATGTTGCCATCTCTAGAATGCTTGATCTAGTGGAGTTATTAATAGCTACATCTTTAGGATCCTTGTGCTTGTTTTTTGTCCTCATCCATGTGAGACTTCCTAGATTTGTTAAAAAGTGTATCTTCATTAAATGTGACATCCTTGTTGATCTTGATATTTTTGTTCGGGGACGTAGATTGTATGAACCATTGAAGTCTTACTGTACCCTTCTTTCCAAAAGGTCCCATATTCAAGAATCTTGTCCTCCATTATTTGGTGAGAACACTCTGAGTATAATTGTCATATTGGATACTTCTGCCCATAAGACATGGGTAAATCTTGATAACAAATCAATGCTTTCACATCCTCCATAGTGGACCTAACATAAATGTCCACAAGGGTTAACCAATACCCAATGTACTATCCATCAATACAATACTTATGCTACTTATCAATAAGATAACAATTCAATTTAAATAATTAACACTTATTTCACAAAACATTAAATACATATCTTCGCTTGTTTGGTTGACTCCCTCTTGATCCCTACCTCCTAATAGAGATAATCAAGGTTGTAAAACTTTGATTAAGTTTTGAATTCCTGGAACTTATTGAAAACTTCATTCTTGGTCCTCATGTCTTCTAGGCACCTTGGATCTACCTTCATAGTTTGGGAAAGATCCCTTGGCATTATCTGCAAACTTCATTATGCTTCACTTGGATCTAGCTAATAGGAGGCTTCTCCTACTCTTTAACTACATGCTTGGAATTGTTTCCAAGTTCCTTCTAAATAATTTTTGTAACATGTCAAGTGCTTAGAAACACCACTATCCACTAGCCAAACACCACTCCCTTAAGTGATAGTACTTTAAAGGACAAATTCTTCTAATGATGTCTCCTTTGCATTCTTGTATGAAGTAGGCTCATCATCAACCACCATATGAGCATGATACTTCATTTTTCTCTTTTTATTCTCGAGTGTAGTTTCTTGCATAGTGTCCCAACTTGTTACACTTGATCTTGGACATGTCCTTCTTATTATTTGATGTTGATATTCTATTAGTATTCTTGGTAACCTATCTACATTTTCTTTTCCTTGCATGCATTGCAAGTGCTTTATTTTCTTCACCTTTTGTCTTCTGCATCTTGGAGATCAACCTTGTCTCTTCTTGAGTGTGATCCGCCCATAAATGATAATCAAACTTAGGTAGATTTTTCTTTACGCAAATACCTTGAACATTGTTGACACACTTCAGTCGACAAGGGTTCACTCTACAGGTCTGTCAACACCCTTTGACACGATCTCCCTAAACACCGTCCCAAACAAGTTTTACCATATCCAACAACACCTACGAAGCAGATGTAGTCTCACCCAGAATGTTTGATGGAGGGCTGCAGGGACCACGTTTCCGCAGAAGGAAGAGGACTAGTGCACTATGTTTCACTCTACCGCAGTATTACTCAGAGATCTAGGGGTTTACATGTATCATGCATCAGATCTACTTATAATCATTCATAGTAAACTTAAATATCGTATCAACATAATTAAGATCAATTTAACAAAGACATCGACACAATTAAACCCAACAGACATAGGAAAACTTTGCATCATTCAGACATAGATCATACCGTTGCAGATTTAACACAAAAAATATAGGAATTCTATCATCAACATTTTTCTTAGCTTCAAAAAGCATGAACATCCATTGGTCGAACTTCCTCAGACCAAAAATTGATTCGTCTATAGATCACATACCAACAAATTACATTCACTGGATCACAGTACTAGGAATTCTTCTTCTACTACGAGTGATATAATGATTCTACTCCTAATGCTATTTATAGGCTTGCGCCTTTGCAAAATGCTTCACATAAGTAAACTCTCTAACTACTTTGGACCAAAACTTCTAACTAATGCGAACCGACCGACCATACTTGTGGGTATCTTTATCCTACGCAGTTGACTTTTCCCTTTGTCGATATCTTCTTTGCCACACCTTGCACAACTTCTCCCCTTGCCAACAAACACATCCCAAGAAGATGAAAAAACATTCAATGTTGTCAACCCAAGAACTTTCTCGTCTACAAGATCTCCAATAGATGCTAGTTGATCCTTGATCTGAGAAGCCCTTGCAAAGTAGGAGGTCATTGTCTTTTACTTGTTCATCATCACATTCATTAACTCATGTCTTAACAATAAATTTCTACTAGTATTCTTGCTTTCATATAATCTTTTCAAGGCCTCAAACATTTCCTTAAGATTCTTCAATTTTGATACATGAGGGATTAAGTGGTCCTTGATTTAATTAGATATCATTCTTTTTGCTTTGACCATATTCTTCTTGTACTTTGCTTTAGCCTTCTCTTCTTTTGGTTTTGAGGTAGTTTTTTTTCACATAATCTAAGAGATCATTCTCTTCTAGAAAGAGAAGTATCCCATGCTTCCAAGATATGAAGTTATATTCTCCATCCAATCTCTCCTCAACCCTTAGATTGGTTGACATAATTCCTAGGACTTGAGAAACCCCAAAAAAATTGTTGGAACTGGGTTCCTACTCTTCTGGATCTTCTTTTTTGAACCTATGTTTTTGGATATGTTTTTTTATTGTTTTTTCAGATCTTTCTTTTCAACTGTTTTTTCAGATATGCTTTTTTCAATATGCTTTTTTGGATCTTCTTTTTCGAAATGTGTAATGGCCTCTTTCAAAACAACTTTGATACCATGTTGATTTTTCTTAGCAATTAGATGTTTTTAAACTTTTCAACACTTTTCTATCACATAAACATAAACTGCATGCATATAAGGATAATTGAAAGAAACACATCCACATTAGACACAATGCTTACTTTGGGAGAATCCTTTCACATGAAAACCTAACAACTTCTCTAGATAAGATTCTTCAACAAGATATAATTTCAAATCTAGTGCTCGACGCTAGTTATAGAACATAATAATCATATACACAAAAGATACAGAATCACCTATGAGTGAGTGTGCCCAAAGAGAGAGATAGTAAGACAACCCCAAAGATTATGTTTCTTGTTTTCCTCATTTGTCCTCCTAGAAAAGTGAACACCACTTGACACATAGAGAGAGATGTGCTTGCTTGATGATAAAATGAGGCGGGGAAACACTTTATTTATATTCTTCTTTTCACTAGAAGTTTCCACAGTTAGGTTGGCTTGAATTTTATTTATTCTTTAATTTATCTTTTAGTTACCTTTCAAGCCGACTTGTATTTTTTCTTTCTAGGGTCAATTTACCCATTTCATTGGGTTAGTTGTGCTCTTAATTTCTTCCCACTTGTTGTGAGACTTCTTAATAATATATTCCGATGCTGCATAAACATCAACAAGAATTCCATCCATAAATACAAGTACGAACTTATCCAAATACTCGTTGAAAATGTTGTTCATTAAGCACATGAAGGTAACTAGAGTATTTGTAAGGACGAAGGGAATGACCACAAATTGAAAGTTTCTTTGTGAATGTCCTCTTCCTTTATTCTCACCTGGTGGTATCTTGACCTGAGATCAATTTTAGAAAACACTTTTTTCTTCTCCAAATTAATCAAATAGAATGTTAATTGTGGGTATATGATACTTATTCTTTATGATCATATTGCTTTATTGTTGATAGTCTATATACAACCTTATTGTACCATCATTCTTTTTGACAAATATAAAAAGTGCTCCCCAATGAGATACAATGGGTTTGATATAGTTTTTATGTAACCATTCTTGTAACTACATCTTTAATTATGCCAATTTTGTAATGCTCATGCTATACAGGGCCTTAGACACTTGTGTAGATCCAGTCATTAAGTTTATGGTAAAATCAATATCTCTCATGGGAGGTAATCCATGAATTTCTTCTAGAAACACATTCAGGAATTGATGAAGGATAACATAGTTTTCAAGAGAAGGCTGTTCATCATCCATAGCAAAACTTAATAATTGAATTGCATACAACTTCCAACTTTTTATGGAACATATTTTTAATTGTAATGCTGAAATTTGTCTAACTCAAATTGATCTGGATAAACCCATTACTTTTTTAAACCTGCCTTCGTAGTCAGTATAGGTAAATATTTTATCAAAGTAGTTTAAAATTAGTTGATGGGATTCTAACTAGTACATCCCTATGAGCATATCACAGGATAAAAATTCAGAATATTTGGATTCACTTTAGTCCACAGTCTAATCATTTCTATACAACAATATTTTATTAATTCAGTGATGTTTCTCTTGGTACCATTAGTTAGTTGAAATAACCATGTTTTCTTGTGTTTATTTTTTCCTAACTTGCATGCTTCAACGATTGTAGGAGAAATGTTTAGATTAAAATAAAACATGTATAAATTAGAATAGACACAATTCACTCAACAATATTACCTTCTACCTCAATGATGGAGGATTGATAATCGATTTGTCGATCATTTGGAACTGCTTTTATTTTAGGAATATTCCTTGCCACATCCTCAATTATTGTAGCTTCCTAGATATTATGAACAATCCTATCTTTTTCGTCTTTGTGTGGATAGTTCCTCAATAAATGAGGTTCACCACATCCTCGACATTTTAACGGTCCATGGGTTAGTTCATTATATCTTTTGTTTTTTTGCATATCCAACAGATCTCGTTCCACTTTGAGCTGGTGAATTCGGTTGGTTATTATTTATCCCATAGTTATTATCTTGAAAACTCTTGGACTGATTTTTGAATTGAGGAGGCTTAAATCCCTTGTCTTTGATCTGATTTTTTTTTCTTTTCTTTCCAACTTTATGATGTTCAACCAAATACTTATAATAATCATAACAATATAGGGCCTTCATAATCGCTTCAACTAGAGTCTTTGGTTGATCGGATTAAATTACGTCCTTATATGACTAAGGTAAACAACTTGAAAGTATTTGTATTTTTATCTCTTCATCCTTGATGTAAGAAATGTACCTCAACATTTCTATGGATTTATTAGAGAAATATTTCATGGTCATTTGTCCTAACTTCAAATCATGAAATTCTTTTATTTTCTTATCATAGTACCTTTTCGATAAATATTTTTTTTCGAAGTATTTCTTGAATTGTTTCCATCTAATTAGTTTCTCACTAACGTACTTAACTAGTTTCCATCAGATCATTCCATCAAATGGAATATTTCCCATTTAGATTATAAATTTCCATTTTGCTTCAGATTACTAAAATAATCATAAATCTAGAAGTATTTGTACTTATGCCCAACAACCAGGATTCAACCTCTTTGCCTGTTTTTATCTCACCATCAAGTGTAGGCAATTTTATTTTCTTAAATTATCCTTGCACATAATTTTAAAAATTTCTTTTCATCCTCACTCTACGTGAGGAAGTTTTTGAATTCTTGTTCCTAGAACTTTCTGTTGTAGTCTCGTCTTCACTTGAATCTTCACTAGCATAGCCCGTTTCGTCTATAGAACTTAAATATCTTGATTTATGAGACTTTTTACCCATGTTACTAGAAGTTTGTCCTAGTTGTTTATGAGTGTTTTTCTTTGTTAAATTCTGTAAAAATACTGCACATAACTCATGTTGTTCCTCTTAAGCTTATACTAGTTTTTTCGTTATCATCCTTATAACTCTGTAATTCATCCCTAAGAATTCTCATTGTTTCTAGCATTTTTGAAGGACTTTTTGGTACTCTATGATCATTCAATTCTTCTCAAATTCCTTAATCCCATAATTGTCGATTCACGACTCCTTGTTGACTAGGGACTTCTTCCACAATTAATGTTGTTACTTATATAAACTTCTTCTTTTCCATCTATTAGTTTATATAAAATAATTTGATTAGTTAACATGATTATGTTATTTTCTTTGAGCCTAAATAGATCAAGTGTTGTAACATTGCTTTGATACCCATTTGTCATAGACCCAATTCTGCAATAATTTTTTTAAGCAATTATAAAACAAGGGACTATAACTTTATTTATTCTCGAGTACACATACATATCGTACCACTCTACTTTTTATCTCTATGCTAGATCTAGGAAATTTCTATTGATAATAATTTCCTTGATTGATATGGATTATCCACCAGATTGGTTCATAACCTAATTTGTATAAATTGAAGCATCTTGTCATTTTTGTAATTTAAAGATTCAATTGGTAACAAGATTTAGCAACAAAGTTGCATATTCCCTGCCATTGAATTTGAAAATTGAAAATTGCATGCGTATACATAAAGAATTTGTAAATCGCATGTGTATACAGATTGAATTTGTAAATTGCATGTGTATACATAAGTTGTTATTAGATACTCAATTGAAAAAATCTTAAATTTTGTTTGGTTACATTAGGTAACAGTTCAACCAAACAAATTTATTTGATTGAAAATAATAAATTACAGTTGATAAAAAAATGTTAATAAATAAATATGAATGGATATGTCATTATCCTTTCTAATTAAAAGAATAAAATGATTTAGGATAAACTAGTCTTAGTGATTATCGTTGTTGATATCGGTTTTAATTAAATGATTTAGGATAAACTAGTTGTAGTGATTACCGTTGCTGATATCTGGCATTTAACATAGTATTATATTTTCTAAAGCACAATCACACCATATTAATTACTTAGTTTTACCTTCAATATAGATAGGAATTGTAAGATTTTGTATTGGTTGTAAGTAGCAAGATCCATGCTACAACTTGTGTTAACTTTATTAATTTGGACATTACACTTTAAAATCTTATGTAAATGTGGCAAACTAATGATGATGAAAATATTGTATTAAGTTGATAAAAAGCTTTTAGAGAAAAAAATGATAGTATAGGAGTTCAACTGTTCACATTTTTGAAGTTTATGATGAATTTCATTTACTAGAGACAAACATATAACATTTTTTATACAAAAAAAATATTCATGAAACACAGATACGAATGAATAAATTTCAATATAGTACACGACAATGCCGATTCATCAAGTATTTGGCTTAATGGTAGATTCAAACTTGGATTTTCCTTGTTTCGAAAGTTGGAAAATGTGAAAAATGTTTTATATTTAAAAAACAAATTCATGTGAACATGTGAAATGCTCCACCTACAAGTTGCTGGAGTACAGAGCCTTAACAATTTCCATCTTGTTCCCTATCTGACAAGCCTATGTTTGTTAGGGATGGTCTAGATTGAGGTGCGCTCGAGAAAATGGGTAAAAATTGAATTTGACTTCAAACTAAAAAAAATAAAACCAAACAAACAAACAAATCCATCGAATCATGGCATCAAATGGAATCAGAGTCTTAGATGCAGATCAACTTAGCATCCTGAACAAGCTTATTTTCATGGATTTTTGCACGAGACACTGAAAATCCTATGATATACAGTCCAAATCTTCGCAACTTGAAGTCACTTCTAATTGGCTCATTGCTTGTTGTTCCAATCACTTCATAGGGGTGGCCTTTCTACATATACAACACAACACTACTACCTTATGCAAAACCAATTGAACAAACATAAACAAGCTAAGAATCAAAAATCAATTATGGATATTGAAAGTTCAAAGAGTATCTAAAGTAATCAGTCCATGGAGAAGCTAGAAATTATGAAAAAGAGCATGATAAACAAGACCAAATCACCATGGGATTATCAAAGTAGTTGTACAGTATGAATCATTCGTAATCCAATTAGTCTTCTGACTTAGGGGTGATCACCCCCTGTAGAAAACTAGCATTTTCTTAATCCCAATGCACTTAACATTGTTGTTGTGGATGGACTGATCACATCCTATGGACTTCCAGTAGCCAGAAGACATCACGTGTTTGGTCTGGACTCAATTATTCTAGCACCTGTCATATATCGGAACAAAGATAAACAACTCTCTTTAACCCTAACTAGAAAAGCCTGCAACGAATCATTGAGCGAATTAATTACAAGTTAGAGTAAACCTGTAATTCAAATTCCAACTATCCAAACGATAGAGGAGAAACCAATTAATTACAAGTTAAGTACTACAAAGTTTTAGAATTCAACTTAAATTTATAACCAGCTAAATGATACAACAACCAATTAATCACAACCTAAGCACTATGGAGGTGTAGACTTCACTTTCAACCATTAAAACAATACAAAAGTGACATGGATTGAATGACATACTGGAGAGACCCGAGGGATCAGAACGATACAAATCAAGCATTGATATGAAGTTGAAGTTGTGAACCTTCCCTTGTACAATTCTCTTAAGATAAAACCCACCAACTCATGCTCTATAGGGTGGAACCTGATGTTAGGAAGCTCATTGAGATTCTCTTTCAAACTTTGCTGGCTAGCTTTCATTTACATGTTGATATGTATCAACATGGACTCACATGAAAATTTAATTCTGCAATAGTAAAAATAAACATTCATAATTATAAACGATTAGGACATCTATTGTCACTACAATTCCTCACTGTAATCCATAAAAGCAAATTCAATTCCCGGGTAATAAGTATGGACTCACAAGAAAATTTAATTATGGAAAAGTAAATAATAAATATTTGGAATTATAGAAGTTTAGGACATCTATTGTCATTACAATTCCTCGCCGTAATAAAAAAAACACTTACAACAAATTCAATTCCTGGGTAATCAGTATGAACTCACTAGCAAATTCAATTCTTGGGTTATCAGTACAGACTCATCAACAAATTCAATTATGCAAAAGTAAATAATAAACATTCACATTTGTAAACGTTTATGACATCTATTGTTATTAAAATTCCTCACCATAACCAATGAACACTCGACAACAAATTCAATTCCTGGGTAATCACTATGAACTTACTAGAAAATTCAATTCCTGGGTAATCACTATGAACTTACTAGAAAATTCAATTCCTGGGTAATTATTATAGATTCATCAGCAAATTCGGTTCTTGGGTATCCACTTTTGATATTTGGTATATTTGTTAGTATATCTATAAATTTAAAAATAACTAAACTCTAGAGAATTTGCATGGTTTTTGTTGAATTCAGGGATGAGAAATCACTGAAGTTGCTTACGATATTTATGACATATACATGTGCGATTGTGGTTGGATGCATGATCTTTTGCCTCCTCACATTTATTTTATCCTTCTTGGTCAATACACTCTACATTTGCACGAAATTATAGGTATACTAGTCTCAGTTTTTTTGTGAGAGGAAGATTAAATTAGTGGTGGTGGGGCTTATGCAACCAATTGTAGGAGAAGAAATAATAAAGTGACAATATGAGTAGCAACACAAAAATTTAAATTTCTTTTGTTACCCAACACCAATTATCGACCAAAGAAATGCAAAGTGGTCGCTTGCCTCTCTTAAGGATGAACTCTTGGAAAAATATAACCACAAGAGCGACAATGATTCTTGTAGAAATTAGTGCTAAGACAAAGAGTATACTTTGCCTCTCTATAGAAGAGACGATGGGTTACTATATATATATATATATATACACATCTACACACACACATGTATGTGTGTGTGTGTGTGTGTGTGTGTGTGTGTGTATAATAGAGAGAGAGAGAGAGAGAGAGAGAGAGAGCTTGGATGAGTTTCTTGTGACATTGCACCGAAATGGTTAGTTCGAACCTTTTTTGGAGCAGGTCGTTTCTAAATGTTCAATGTTAAATAGTTGAATATATTTTGGTGTGTGAATATTTCATGAAGCACATACCAAATAACTAAGTGGAGGGAGACACAAACAACAGTAAGGAAATGGAGCTCTTGAGCATAAGCCTATATATATATATATATATATATATATATATATATATATATAATTAACCAGAATGTTAAACTTGGGGTTGAATGCACCTATTATCATGGCCTTGAGCCAAGTGCACTTCCAATGCGTCGCTTCCACACTCTTGCCCCAAGGAGCTAACTTGGGCGCCTAACTAAGAAACGCACGTCGGTTGGATTGAAGGAACGAGTGACAAAGAACATAAACCTCGAAGACGAGGCACGAAAGACATAAGAAGAGTGGGGCGCAGGGACATTTGATGTGCGCTCTCCCACCCTTTAGGACCACACTCAATCAAAATTTGACCAGTTGAAAGATAAAGGGGTGTGGCACCCAACAAATACGCGGAGACATGACACAATGTGTGCGCTCAAGAACCAATGCACGCACTTGACGATGGAGCATCGGGGAGCCGACCATTCACGTGGACTGAAGGGAGCACTTGAAATTGGAGAGTTGGGAAGTGCGTACCTAAATCAACCACCCATTCCATGAAGAACGTGCCACAAGGGACAAACGATGATCGCGAAAGTGGACAAGCAAGGATAGCACGCTTGGATAAATGGGGAAGCTGGAGCAAAGTGCCCAATACCATGACCGATGAGCGCATAGACCAAACACACATGATGCAGATGCTTGGTGTGTGCGCTAAGTAAGGGGCGTGCCCACCTCAGGGTCACATCCACCTAAGAGACAAGGTATAAAGACGCGAAGGAATTGATGAAGGAAGGGGAAGAGGAGCAAGAAGCACACTTAGCTAGTGAACTCGGGAGGCAATCCAAGTTTGCTCACAATAGGTGCTCTTCTCCACAGGTTCACTGAGCCACAACTTAGGTTGTGGGGATGCCGGTCATGACGGACACCAATGCTTAGATAGAGTGAATGCTCAACATAGTTGACAACAACATCTGAGAGAGGGAAGCACCCATCAACAATCGCCAGAGTTGGATGCCTACACAGGGTCAAATCGGTTCCTTTGTAAAGTTGTAATTTGGTGAGGATTCCCTAGGTAGCACCCACTAAGGAGCTCTACCAATTTTGGCAACTCCACCCGTTTTAATATTTGTGAGCTATACAAAGTTATAGGGATTTTCCGGTTTGGCAACCCCAAACCACTTATATTATGAAACAAGAACTTTATACTAAGAATGAGAACTCTAGCCATGAAAACGATGATTTTTGCATAAAAAAACACCAAAAACACCCCCCAAATAGAAAAGTGTTGATACCAGTATACACTTTTTTTTCGGGGTAAAAAAATGATCCATGGCCTAAACATCCCATATAGTTGTTCACAAAAACTTTGAAATCAACCCCTAAATTGGAAAAAGTTTTTTTTCTTCAAGAAATAAATTACAACTTTTTTGAAACTTACATATTAAACAAAAACAAATATTTCATAAATAATTTCACCACTCTAACCATATAAAATCAAACAAATTATGTTGTGATTCATAATGAAATCATATATTAGACCATACAAGAAAAAACGATTCATATAAATTATCAAAAACTTATTTAAAGTTTCAATTACAAACATCATACTAATAAAAAACATCTAAAATGTTTCATGTGAAATTATTCAAATTTATTAATGGTTTTTGACATCCCATTATAATCTATATTTTCTGCAGATGAAGGAATGGATATAATAATAAAAAAATTTAAACCCCTAACCCCTGAACCCCCTATTACATTACATTAAAAAATAAATTTAAACACCC
>LPNX010149510.1:67397-117999 GCA_001517045.1 Pseudotsuga menziesii
GCCGCCCCTTCCACCTTCCATCGCTCCCTTATCCCTCCTCCCTTCCCAACATCCCCCTTCGTCCTCCCTCCTCCCTTCTCCCTTCTCCCTTCCACACATCCCTCCTCCCCACTCTTCCTCTCCCCCTCTTCCTCCTTCCTCCCCCCTACTCTTCCCTTCCCCATGCCCCTTCGCCCCCTCCTCCGCCGTTGATCTCGCTTGGGTGCCAAAGGGTCTCTCAGGCCATAAAAAAAATCGGTGTCTCCCAGGTTATTGATGTTGAGCTCGCTTGGGCGCCAAAGGGTCTCTCATTATTGACATTGATAATCTAATACCGATTTTTTGACTCATTAGGTAACCATCTGCGTTTCTAACTTTTTTTTTATTTTTATGTTTTCAACCTTTATCTGGTTTATCACACAAAGTTTTAGTAGACCAATTGACAGGGATATCAATCAATTATCACAATTAACCTAAGATCTTAAGCTTTCTTTGATGGAGTTTGAGAAGGGGAGGAAGAGAGGAGAATACCTCTTGTATCCTTGAAGTTTGATGGATATTACCCCTCATTGACTAAAATTAGCCTCTGTAGTTTTTCCTAAAGCATTTTGAATGCTTTATCTTTTTACTAATCCTTATTGAGTGCACAAATTATATATATTTGTATACACATATATATACATACATATACATATGTATATATGTGTATGTATACATACATATACATATGTATATATGTGTATGTATACCTTTAACAATGAAGTTTTATTAAAAAAAATCACCCTTCAATAATAATGTTTTTATTAAAGTATTTATTTTTCAATTAAAATATATGTTTCTATTGGGGAGTTTAATTTCAAGTTGAAAGATAAAAATAGACTCATTTACCTGTGTTTTTAATTGATCACGTTCTTTGAAAATTGAGGGTGGAACAAAACAACCTACTAACAATGACACAAACAACTCAAAAGTAACATGTGCCAACGTTATGCACTAGACATACATTAAGTTATAAACTTAAAAACAAACAAAATGTGGATCCTAGAATCCTTTATGAAGGTTAATGTCAGGCCACATGTAATGCAACATACATAATTTTGCAAAGTTAACATGTTGCCTCAATAGTGTAATTGAAATTATACGACACTTTAATTTTCAATTAAAACATATGTTTTTATTAAGATGATTATTTTCCAATTAAAAGATGACGATAGACTCATTTTCCCATTTTTTCATTGATCATGTACTCTAAAAATCGAGGATGAAACAAAATAACGTACTAACAATGACACACAACTCAATAGTAATATGTGCTTGCATTATGTATCTGAAGTTCAGTAAATGCTAAACTTAGGAAACAAACAAAAGGTGAAACCTAGAATCATTTATAGAGGTTAATGTTAGGACACATGTAATGCAACATACCAAACTTTTCAAGGTTAACATGTTGCATCAAATATGTAATTGAATTTGTGACATCTTATTCAAAGGTCTTAAAAGGACAAATAAATATAATATTCCCTTTGTAGAAACGATCCTTTAAAAAAACACATTGCAATTAATCGAGATTGTACTATGATGTTCTATCCTTCCTCTGTTAAAAGAAGTTTAATACTGTTGTTTCCAAGGTCATTAGAGGAAATTTCAACTCAAAATGGGCCTCCTAAAAAAAATTAATAAAATAATAGTTAAAATAATAAAATAATATTTATTAATTTTGGAGGAATAAAATAAAAAAACTACTTTTTTTGTTTGTATTTTCGACATATCTCCCCGTGTTTTTACTCAAATTTTGATCGAGAGAGCTTGTTGGATGCACAATTAAATTCCGCATCCAACGAGTACCCACTCGGCATACTTTTGATAGACCCCGCTACCCCAAAAATAAGAAATACCTGAAAAAACGTGACGATGACATCATTGTCACGTTTTTTCAGGTATTTCTTGTTTTTGGGGTAGCGGGGTCTATCAAAAGTATGCCGAGTGAGTACTCGTTGGATGCGGAATTTAATTCTGCATCCAACAAGCTCTCTCGATCGAAATTTGAGTAAAAACACGGGGATATATGTCGAAAATACAAATAAAAAAAGTAGTTTTTTAATGATACATATCCCCAAATTTAGATTTAAAAAGTGTTTAAGGCCTATATGGTATTTCAAATTTAAAACAATTTCATTGGCTAACAAATTATGACATGGAATTTGAATAAAAGTTAAAAGGCCCATTTTGAGTTTAAATTTCCTCTAATGGTTATCACTCCAGGAAACTCCTCTAGGTTGCAGCTCGAGGATGCTTGGTAACTTAAATGTTTTTAATGTTTTTTCTAAATGGATCAAGTCAGATGACCTAAAGGACCTCACACACTCAAGACATGCACAAAACTCAATCAAAAGATAGGGCTTCTAACAACCAATGTTCAGAGGGTTGATAATAAGGTGAATAAATGGAGAACTTGCTATGCTGACCGATTCATATATAAAGCAATCACATATGAATGGCTAATCATAACAAGGAAAAATACTTGTAATTCAAATCATCAACGCATATATAGGATGATAGCTATCTGGAATTAGATAAAAAGAATGAACCCGAATCAGGCATTCAAGCACAAGTACAGAACATAAAAAATATGGAAGCTGAACATATAATGGCAAAAGAGCTTATATTAAATGATGAATAACATGAGAAGCTTGATAACTATAAGGGTCTAAAAGTATCTGAAGTCGAACCATTGCTTCAACATAAGTCTTAGGCTTTATAGCCTTTACAAAAATTTTCAGATCCTGAAAAGTTGGATCTGATTTACGAAAAATAGATAACATAACTGTTTTGCAAAATTTTAGGTCAAAAACCCTAATTTAAGTGCTAGTCTATCTAACTCTAACACTTTGTTCACTCATTGAACTCTTTGATAACTATAGTGATCACTGAAATAGAGCTATAACCTGTTATCTGACAGACAAGCCACGGTTTGTAAAAACATGTAGGGTTTGTGACCCATTTCTCCTTGATTGCACCTTCAAAATTGGAACAGACCTCCTCCACTAGTGCTTTTCATCAATTTTCATCTTCATAATTCACCCCTGAGGTGTTTGTATCCACCAAAACTGGTTTTGTGGGTAAACATATGTTTCTGCGCCCTTTTGTGCTTTCGGTGGCTAAGGAAGCAGAATCCTGGGTTTGTTAGCTGCTAAAAGCTCTGCTTTCGGTGGATAACGAACAGCTGCTGCGTTCGCCTAAGCCACCGAAATATCTGTTTTTTGCAAAATTTTATTAGCCTTTAATCAACCTTTTACAACTTTTACCTTTGTCCTTTCGATATTTCTTCAATTTGCATAGGGTTTGACAGAGCATCAACATCATGAGCTGCCTCAGGATATTGAAAGCTTGTTGTTTCCTCTGCTAGGGTTTATAGTGCAAAGTGAGCTTGAGAGATAGGGTTTGAGTTGGAATTCTTCATCTGCAACCTCAATAGTCTGATCATCCTATAGAGCTTGGTGTTGTCCTTCATAAATCTCATATTCCTCATTTTCAGCATGACATACATCCCTCTCATTTCTAGAAGAGAATTATGCAACTCAGTATTCCTCTTGGTTAATATTGCATTATTTCTTTTTATCTCTCTGTCTAAGACCTCTAGTTCATGTATTTTCCTTAATAGCTAGTTTATTCTCTGAGACATAGGTTTGCTTGAGGAAGTCTCTGCCACTGGTTCCTCTTGACCTTCCCTTGGTTTTGGTGAGGAAAACTCCTCAT
Organism: Pseudotsuga menziesii; assembly: GCA_001517045.1. Classification (NCBI taxonomy): domain Eukaryota; kingdom Viridiplantae; phylum Streptophyta; class Pinopsida; order Pinales; family Pinaceae; genus Pseudotsuga; species Pseudotsuga menziesii. The sequence goes on from LPNX010149510.1 coordinate 71,133, forward strand.
GTTCTGTTGCATCCTGCTTGGTTAGGTCAACTTTATGCTCCTTTTCTTCTTCTGAATCTGAGTAGGGTAGGTTAAGTATATTTCCACTTTGTGCTGGGGCCTCCTTCTCTTTTCCACTGAAGTCCAGATTTCTTTTGGCTTGATTGGTTTTAGAAGTTGGAGAAGGCCGATCCACTGTCACTGGTGAGATAGCCCTCCTCTTCCTCTTTCCACTACTGGGAGTTGTGGATTTCTTTGAAGGGGACTTTCCTTTGTCTTCTAGCTATAAGCCTGTTTCAAACTCATTCCAGAATAAGAAATATGTCCATTCTATGTTTCTTCTTTGCAGCAATTCTTGGACACTGAGCTTTATCAGACCATGGTGAGATAACCTCCCTAAGATCATAGTGGGTTGGGATTTGACTTGGTGGGCCATATTGGTTAGGATCTCGTAGAGTTAGAAAGGTAGGTTTAAAGGGCTTCTGCTTGTAAACTGATTCATCAATTTAAAGTGATATATCATTACCCTATTATACTTGCCTTCATAGGTTATATAAACCAAGATTGCTTTCAATAACTACTGCCACTTCTCCTCAAGGCAGGTGGATGGGATGCTTTTCTTCTATACCACATTTTTGTGTTCAGTCTTTAAGTAGGACCTGAATTCCACATCCTTAGTAATGGTGGTCTTGAAACATTTCTCCCCAGTCCTTGGGAGTTCTGCAACTTCTGCTATTAGGGTTTCATCAACCTGGAACTCTTCCTTGCCTATCAATGCCTTAGAGCCATCAAAAGAAAGAGTAAAGGCTTCTGCCACTTGCTGGTGGGAACCTTGGATTTTCTCATAGAACTTGTAACAGTCTGCATCTCTGAAGAATTGGCATACTTTTGTATGTGACTCAAGATAGCTAATGTCACCTAAATCTTGTCTGAGGGCAGGTCCTTCTCCTTTCTTCATCTCTGGACTGTGCTTCTAGTACCTGCAAAAATCAAAATTTGAATTTTGTAAATGGGATTAGCACGCTGGTTTCAGGTGGTTTGCAGCAGTGAGGATACATGCAGATAAATGTGGAGTGTACTGAGGATATGGTGCTGATTTTGAGGGATTAATTAGTCGATTGGTACTTGAGTACAATAATGGTAAACTATGGAGAGAACCACGAGATAGCGAGCACAACAATTATTTTTAACTGGGACTTGATGTTTCGTGGTGGTCTCTATCAGTCACTTTAGATCAATAACAACCTTTTTATTCACCAACTTATGATTTTCTGCAGTCCCCCAGTCTTTCGGCGGTTAAGTGTTAGATCATGACGTGCCTCAGGCTGACAGTGTTTGATTTCGATGGATAAGCTAACCATTTTTCCTCTTTTAGCCTTTTCGGTGGTTAAGGGAATCTTGGGTCTAATTTGCAAGCTGCCGAAAGCTAGGCTTTTCGGTGGCTAATGAACCATTGGCACGTTCGCCCAAGCCGCCGAAAGCTTCCTTTCCAAAATTTATCCAAAAACGTAGTTAATGAGCTTTCGGTGGTTAATGTATTCTTGGACCAAATTGTTAAGCTGCCGAAAGCTGGGATTTTCGGTGGTTAATGAACTATTGAAACGTTTTCCTAAGCCACCAAAATCTCCCTTTCCAAAATTTTATAAAAACAACGTCAACGGGCTTCCGGTGGTTAACGCAATCCTGAGTCCAAATCATTAGCTGTTGAAAGCTGGGATTTTCAGTGGATAATGAACTGTTGAAAAGTTTTCCTAAGCCACCGAAAGATAAACTTTCAAATTTTCTTGAAAAATAGAACACCAGGCATTCCAATTTTGTTTATCACCCAAACATCTTTCATAATATACCCTGAAATATTCACTACTATGAAAAATAAATTGTCTGAGTTTGACCTATTGAAAATTAATTTATTTAGGAGATAACAATTGGCTCCTACTCGGGGATGCAAACCTCCCTGTGAGGTCCCAAGAACCCCAGACCAAAATTCCTTTTCCTAAAAAAATAAGAATTAAACATATCTTCTACTGTTCCATTGGGCATGGAGTTTATTTTGTAAGCAAAAACAATCAATTAAATAATATTTTACAATAACAAGTCCTTAAAGCCTCAGATTAAATAGAGTTTCAGAGATCGCCATTTACTATGCCATCAAGCACCTCTTTTCCTTCCATATTTTGCAATTTGAAGGTGTTGTTCTGCTGCACCTGCGCTATCACAAAAGGGCCTATCCACAGACAATCAAACTTTCCATGCTTTCCCTTGTCTTTCCTGATAGTATCCCATTTGAGGAGCCAATCTCCAACATGAAAGTTGTCCACCTTTGTCCTTTTGTCAAAAAATAATCTTGGTCTTCTTTTGATGAGCTTTTGACCTTTCCATCACTTGTTCCCTGACTTGCTGCAACTCCACCAAATCAAGCATCCTCCTCACCATGTCATTTGGTTCATCTTGTTCCTCCTGAAAGAATTTTGCAACTGGTAGAATCAACTGAATGGGAAAAATGGCCTCAGTACCATAAACCAACTTGAAAGGAGAAGTCCCTATGGATCTCTTATCAGTCACTCTATCAGCCCACATAGCAAACTTTAGCTTAGAATCCCATCTTTTCTGATTATTCTCCAATAGTTTTCTGATGATCCTGACTAAGATTTTATTGGATGACTCAGCAGGCCGTTGCCTTGAGGGTAATATGAAGTGGAATGCACCAACTGAATGCCCATTGACTCATACATGTTAACCAATGCCCCAGATTTGAAAGTTGGTGCATTATTAGTCACTAGCCTTACTGGGCAGCGAAACCTGATAAAGATGTTCTCATATAAAAACCTCATGAGGACCTGGTGAGTGGCAGTCCTTGTAGGGACTAACTCTATCCATTTGGTGAAATAGTCTGTGGCCAATAGGATCCATTTGTGTTGACCACTTGATGAAGGATTAATTTCACCTATGAAATCAAGACCCCACTGCTAGAAAGGACCATTCACTACAATAGGTCTAAGGGGCAAGGATCTGAGCTGCTGCTTCCCTATGAATCTTTGGCACTTGTCACAGGCTCTCACAAAGGTACACACATCAGAGAAAAGAACAGGCCAATAGTACCCAATCCTCAGAATCTTGTGGGATGTGGTCTTCCAGTAATGATGGCCTCCACATATGCTTGAATGAAACTGATGCATCACCTGAAATGACTCTTTTTTATCTAAGCATCTCAGCAAAACACCAGACATATCTTTCCTATACAACAATTTATCAATTACACAAAATTTAATAGACTTAAGCTTAAGAGCCCGTGCCTGATTTAGAGTAAGTCAAGGGGGAACTTCTAAATTTTGCAGGAAATGAATAATACCTGAGTACCACTCACATGAGGACAAGTTCTCAGCTACTTGTTGACTATCATTATGCTCCTGAACTGCCTCTGCTGCTTCTTCTGATGCTGCTTCTACTGCTATCTCTGTCTGCAGGTTAGCTGAAGTTATACAAATGAAATTCATTCCCAAAAGATCACAATTTTCTTGAGCCATGAGTTTAGCTAGACCTTGGCCTTTCACTATCTTGGTGGGATTTACTTCTATGTCAAACTCAATAAGCTTGGCAATCCATTTAGCTCTCTTTCCATCAATGTCAGGCTGGGTCAATACATCCTTTACAATAGCTAAAGGGACATAGGCAAGGACCTTTGCATGCAGAATGTAAATCCCAAAGGCTTTCAATGACTTGATGAGAGAATAAGACTGCTTTTCAATAGGATCATACTTCAGTTCAGCATCCCTCAATGTCTTGCTGAAAAAGGCAACAGGGTGATCAAGGCATTCATCATCTTTTTGTAACAGCACTGCTGCCACTGTGTCATAGGATGCAAAGGAGAAAATGTAGAAACCCTTGGTGTAGTCTAGACTAATCAGAGTGGGAGCTTCCATGATAGCCTTCTTGATGTCTTCGAAAGAGCTGCTTGCTTTCTCTGTCCATTTGATTTCAGCTTCCTTCCTCAACACAGAGGTTATGTGCTTTACCAACTCAAAAAAGTTTGGGATAAACCTCCTGACAAAATTTATCTTACCCAGAAATGACTGAATATCCCTTTTTGACCTAGGTATGGATAACTTTTGGATTGCTTCAACTTGAACAGGATCAATATTCACACCTTCAACTGAAACTATGTGACCTAGGAGTTTGCCCTCACTAAGTGCAAATTGAGACTTCTTCGGGTTCAGTGATATCCCAAATTTTCTACATTTTAGAAACACCCTCCTCAAGTGCTGCAAATGTTCTTCATGGATATTGGAGTAAACAGTGAGGTCATCACGGTATATGAGAACAAATTTGTCTTTCAATCCCACAAAATATATGTCCATGGCTCTCTAAAAAGTGGCCCCAACATTCATTAGCCCAAATGACATTTTGGCATACATGAAGGTGCCCCAGGGAGTGGTAAACGTAGTTTTTTCTTGGTCATCAAGGTGCACAACAACTTGGTTGTATCCAGAGAAACCATCCAGGAATGACATGACACTAGCCCCTAAGACTCTTTGCAATAGGTGCTCCATATTGGGTAATGGATAGTTCTCTTTCTTGGAGCATTTGTTCAGGTTTCTGAAATCCACACATAACCTAATATCCCCATTCTTCTTTCTTACCACCACTAAATTTTCAATCCATTTGGAATACCTGAGGGGAATTATGATTTTGTCTTTAAGGAGCTTTTGGGTTTCTTTTTCAATCACAGGCAGTAGGAGAGGACTGATGGATCTCAAATTTTGTTTGAAAGGGACGGTGTCCTTTTACAGGGGAATCATGTGTTGGATGATACTAGTGTCATAGGTCTTCAGGTCACTGTATTCCCATGCAAAGATATCAGCAAACTCTTTCATCAGACTACAAAATTTTGACCTCTGATCAGCAGTCAAATCAGTGGACAAATTTATGGATTTTGGATGACTTTGGCTACCTATGTTTTGCTCTTGGACAGCAGGATCTTTCTCCTTTTTGGCAGGTTTAAAAGGGACATCATTATGATCAAATAGCTCTTCCAGGGGCACCAAACCCCGAGGTATATAATTACTGTGCAACTGAACAATGTTCTGATCACCTACTTTATCTTTTAACTTGAGCCTCTGAGATTATTCCATATTTAGGTTTTCTTGATCAATATGCATATCAGAAAATTCATCTACTATATGGAGGAATTTACTAAGCTCATCATCATTCTCAAAAACCTTCCAAAATTTTACATTATTTAGCTAGGGATGGTATGTACTTGACTTGGATCTCATAGCTCAGCTTAGGAGGAAAATGGGGAATGAACATACTTGCAGACACAGCAAGGAAATTAACTAGATGGTTCATATCCCTAGGTATATATGAGAGTTCAAAAAACATGAAAGAGTCCCTGAGTTTCCATACTTCATCTCTGTATGCCTTCAACTTGACCTTCTTTTCTTGAAAAGTATTGTTCACTTAATGTATGATGAGATCTGCATCTCCAAATATCTTTATGCACATGATTCCCATTTCTTTAACAGCCTTCACTCCCAGCAGAAACACCTCATATTCTGCTATGTTGTTAGTAGTCTTGAAATCCATCTTATAAGACAAATGTATAATCTCCTTTGAAGGAGAAATCAGGACTATTCCTGCACCTGCTGAGGCTTGAGTACTGGCCCCATCAAAAAACATGCTCTAGACAGAGGTGGTTACCTCCTCGAGTGGCTGATAGGTAGGCTTTGTGAGCTGTATGGATGTTCGTTGGGAATAATCTATCTTCAGGATGCATGCCCCAAAGTTCGTGTCTACTGCATATATGGGATGGTTTATAGAGTTCTTGGCATTACTGATGATGTAGGTGAACTGGTTCTCCTTGTAGAGTCTCTTGGTCACCCCTCCAAACATTGGGATTGTAGCATATGTAAGGTCCATCTAAAGGGTACCACCCAGCCTTTTACTCCATGAGTGAGACAAAAGGAGTCCAAACTTAGGTGGGATGTCAGCCACTACTATGTCCATCACTATGCTTTTTAAAGGTAGCTAGGAAAGGTTTATGACAAGGTCTTTGATGAGGCCCAAGCATTTGACCTTCCTAGAGTCAAATGAGAACAGATCATGGTAGGGTTTTGTAATGCCAAGGCCAAGCTCATCCATCACTGCTTTTGGAATTAGGTTATGGGAAGCTCCTGAGTCCAACAAATAGTTGTGAAGGATTTTATCATGGATGTTCAAATATATGTAGAAAGGTGGGAAAGACTCATCCATCTCTTCAATCATAGGACCTAGGATTACTGTGGGCTTATCATCTTGCAAGTTCATAATGTCCACATCTAGGGGAGTCCTTGGATGAAGAGATTTCAGTATGGATGCCTTGAAGGCATCATTCTTCATCAGTTCTATCAAGGGAAAAGGGATTTTTAACTTCTGAATTTCTGACTCAAGATTGAAAGCATAGGACAATTTGTCAGAAGTTCTTACCTCTTGTGGTGTGGCTTTGAGCTGAATAGGATCATGAGATGATGGTTGTAATGGATTTTGCTATTGCTTTGGAGGACCAATCATCTTCTTTGCAGGAGCAGCAATCTTCCTAGCCTGAGGAGCAGGCTGCTTTGTAGGGGTAGGACTCTTCTTCATAGGAGCAACAATTCTGGATCTCAAATTATACCTTCTTGATCATCTGCCTAATATAGAGATTCTTCCATGATCTGTTCATTCATGAGGGCTTCCTCATAGTCTGCTTGTGTTAGGAAAGAGAGATCTACTTCATCCTCCATACAGTTGATATTGTCTTTTTCCTCTCCTTCTTCTTGAGTGAACTCTAGTTCTTCTTCTAGTACAACATTCTGAAAAGGAGCTCTAATTATTTGATCCTTAGCTTGATTCCTATCCCTTTGAAGGATCTGAGCTGGTGAGTTGTTTCTACTGTAAGGGAAAAAATTAGGTTTTCTGTTAGCAAAATAATTTGGCCCTTTACCCCTCATAGGTATTTTCCCTAGGCCTTTCAGTCTAGACATTTCAACTGTTAGATTGTCCAACATTTTGGCCATTTTCTCTATTTTATTCTCTGATGAAGATGACCCTAGAGGATCTGAGGGTTGCTTCTTCTTGTCAATTTTTCCTTTAACCTTATGAGATGCAACGATATTTGACTCAACTTCAAGGGCAACATCTTGCATGAGTGACAGAGAAGATGATCTTCTTTCTCTGAGAATAAGACATAATTCTGAATCAAAGGCATTGGCATAGGTGATTTTGGCTGAAGTGTCAGTTGGCTTGATCTTAGTAGGGATCTTGCTGAACATCTTGTTAAATATTTTGGTGAAGTTACAAACAGACTCACCGTTCTCTCTCTTCAGATTATAAATTCAGTGATATAGTAAAGGTGGTCTCTTCTTTCTCCCCAATGATTCAAAAATATGTCATCTAGGGCTTCAATTCCTGCTACTGATCCAACAGGAAACTTTTTGAACCATTTCCTAGCCTAACCATCTAGACTTTGCACAAAAACCCTAGTCCACACATCCTCTTGTTCAATGTTTATATTCTTAGCATAACTATAGAAGGCCTTTAAGTGTTCTTCAGCTATGAAATCTCCCTCCCTAGTAAAATTAGGCATGTATTTGAGATAATCTCCAGTAGGCATAACAGAGAGGGGGTTAGGAAAATTTAGAGGGGCATATCTGGCAATAAGGATCCTTTCCATTTTGGTCAAAGGGGCAGCCATATTGGAAGTGGGTATGGAAAGGGAAGAAAGAGATACTGTTGGTGTGAGTGGTAGCTAAGAGAGTATTCGGGGTGGATTTATCTCAGTGGAGTCTCCAGGGATGGGATCTACACAAGCAGTAGCACTTGAAGATTCCTCAACCCTAAAATTTTCTAATTCAACTATAAATTCCTGAGAATTATATGTTTTACTAGAAGAAGATTGAAATGGAGGTCTATTTGATATAACAACAGAAATACCTCTTGAAATACCTGATGTAGCTTCCCTTGTAGCTCTGGAGGTCTGTCTTAGTGAATCCCTATCTCTTCTTAGAATCTCTTCTGGATCTGAAACAGGTGTTACTGGTGGCCCTTGAGGGTTTTCTCTGGTACTTGGTCTTCTTGAATCCACCTTATTTCAATGGCCAGATAGATGATTACAACCAGAATAGTGTCCAAACTTTGTCTATCATCAAAGTAGGATCTATGTCGTCTCCAAGGGAAGCTGAGCTTCAATCTCCTTTCTCCGGCAATGGCGCCAATTTGTTATCACTCGAGGAAAATCCTCTAGGTTGCAGCTCGAGGATGCCCGGTAACTTAAATGTTTTTGATGGTTTTTATAAATGGATCAAGTCAGATGGCCTAAAGGACCTCACACACTTAAGACATGCATAAAACTCAATCAAAATATAAGTCTTCTAACCACCAATGTTCAGAGGGTTGATAATAAGGTGAATAAATGGAGAACTTACTATGTTGGCAAATTCATATATAAAGCAATCACATATGAATGGCTAATCATAAAAAGGATAAATAATTGTAATTCAAATCATCAACACATAGATAAGATGACAGCTATCTTGCATTAGATAAAAAGAATGAACTTGAATCAGACATTCAAACACAAGTGCATAACATAAAAGATATGGAAGCTGAACATATAATGGAAAAAGAGGTTATATTAAATGATGAATAACATGAGAAGCTTGATAACTATAAGGGTGTGAAAGTCTCTGAAGTCGAACCATTGCTTCAACATAAGTCTTAGGGTTTATATCCTTTACAAAAATCTTTAGATCCTGAAAAGTTGGATTTGATTTACGAAAAATAGATAACATAACTGTTTTGCAAATTTTTAGGTCAAAAACCCTAATTTAAGTGCTAGTCTATCTAACTCTAACACTTTGTTCACTGATTGAACTCTTTGATAACTGTAATGATCACTGAAATAGAGCTATAACATGTTATCTGACAGATAAGGCACGGTTTGTAAAAAAAGGTAGGGTTTGTGACCCATTTCTCCTTGATCGCACCTTCAAAACTGGAACATACCTCCTCCACTGGTGCTTTTTATCAATTTTCATCTTCATAATTCACCCCTGAGGTGTTTGTATCCACCCAAATTGGTTATGTGGGTAAACATATCTTTCTGCACCCTTTTGTGCTTTCGGTGGCTAAGGAAGCAGAATCCTGGGTCTGTTAGCTGCCCAAAGCTCTACTTTCGGTGGCTAATGAATAGCTGCTGTGTTCGCCTAAGCCACCGAAAGCTCTGTTTTCTGCAAAATTTTATTAGCCTTTAATCAACCTTTTATATATTTTACCTCTGTCCTTCCGGTATTTCTTCAATTTGCATAGGGTTTGACAGAGTAGCAGCATCATGAGTTGCCTCAGGATCCTGAAAGCTTGCTGCTGCATATGTTAGGGTTTCTAGTGCAAAGTGAGCTTGAGAGCTAGGGTTTGAGTTGGAATTCTTCATCTGTAACCTCAATAGTCTGATCATCCTATAGATCCTGGTGTTGTCCTTCATAAATCTCAGATTCCTCCTTTTCAGCATGACATACATCCCTCTCATTTCTAGAAGATAATTATGCAACTCAGTATTCCTCTTGGTTAATATTGCATTATTTCTTTTTATCTCTCTGTCTAAGACCTCTAGTTCATGTATTTTTCCTAACAGTTGGTTTATTCTCTGAGACCTAGGTTTGGTTGAGGAAGTCTCTGCCATTGGTTCCTCTTCACCTTCCCTTGGTGTTGGTGAGGAAAAATCCTCATGTTCTATTGCAGCCTTCTTGGTTAAGTCAACTTCCTGCTCCTTTTCTTCTTCTGAATCTGAGTAGGGTAGGTTAAGTATATTTCCACTTTGTGCTGGGGCCTCCTTCTCCTTTCCACTGAAGTCCATATTTATTTTGGCTTGGTTGGTTTTAGAAGTTGGAGAAGGTTGATCCACTGTCACTGGTGAGATAGCCCTCCTCTTCCTCTTTCCACTCCTGGGAGTGGTGGATTTCTTTGAAGGGGACTTTCCTTTGTCTTCTGGCTCTAAGCCTATTTCAAACTCATTCCAGAAGAAGAAATATGTCCATGCTATGTTTCTTCTTTGCAGCAATTCTTAGACACTGAGATTTAGCAGACCATGGTGAGATAACCTCCTTGAGATCTTAGTGGGTTGGGATTTGACTTGGTGGGCCACCTTGGTTAGGCTCTTATGGAGGTAGAAAGGTAGGTTTCAAGGGCTTCTGCTTATAAAATGATTCTTCAATTTAAAGTGATATATCATCACCCTATTATACCTTCCTTCACAGGTTATATAAACCAAGATTTCTTTCAATAACTGCTACCACTTCTCCTCAAGCCAGGTGGATGGGATGCTTTTCTTCCATACCAAGTTTTTGTGTTCAGGCTTTAAGTAGGACCCGAATTCCACATCCTTAGTAATGGTGGTCTTGAACCATTTCTCCCCAGTCCTTAGGAGTTCTGCAACTTCTGCAATTAAGGTTTGATCAACCTGGAACTCTTCCTTTCCTATCAATGCCTTAGAGCCATCAAAAGAAAGAGCAAAGGCTTCTACCACTTGCTGGTGGGAACCCTGGATTTTCTCATAGAACCTATAACAGCCTGCATATCTGAAGAATTGGCATACTTCTGGATGTGACTCAAGATATCTAATGTCACCTAACTCCTGTCTGAGGGGAGGTCCTCCTCCTTTCTTCATCTCTGGACTGTGCTTTTAGTACCTAGAAAAATCAAAATTTGAATTTTGTAAATGGGATTAGCGCGCTGGTTTCAGGTGGTCTGGAGTAGTGAGGAGACATGTAGATAAATGTGGAGTGTACTGAGGATATGGTGCTGATTTTGAGGGATTAATAATTCGATTGGTACTTGAGTACAATGATGGTAAAATCTGGAGAGAACCACGAGATAGCCAGCACAACAATTATTTTTAACTAGGACTTGATGTTTCATGGTGGTTCAACTACATTCGTCGGACAAATGGAGGGCAGGGCTAGGGTTTTGGTCTCTATCAGTCACTTTAGATCAATAATGACCTTTTTATTCACCAAATTATGATTTTATGTAGTCCCCTAGTCTTTTGGCGGTTAAGTGTTAGATCATGACGTGCCTCAGGCTGACAGCGTTTGATCTCGATGGATAAGCTAACCGCTTTTCCTTTTTTGGCCTTTACGATGGTTAAGGGAATCTTGGGTCTAATTTGCAAGATGTCGAAATATAGGATTTTCGGTGGCTAATGAATTGTTGGCACGTTCGCCCAAGCCGCTGAAAGCTTCCTTTCCAAAATTTATCCAAAAAATGTAGTTAATGAGCTTTTGGTGGTTAATGTCTTCTTGGACCAAATTGTTAAGCTGCTGAAAGCTGGGATTTTCAGTGGCCAATGAACTGTTGAAAAGTTCCCCTAAGCCACTGAAATCTCCCTTTCCAAAATTTTATAAAAACGACGCAACAGGCTTTTGATGGTTAACGCAGTCCTGAGTCCAAATCTTTAGCTGCTGAAAGAAGGGCTTTTTGGTGGCTAATGAACTGTTGAAAAGTTCGCTTAAGCCACCAAAGGCTAAACTTTCAAATTTTCTTGAAAAAAAGAACGCGAGGGATTCCAATTTTTTTAATCACCCAAACATCTTTCATAATATACCCTGAAATCTTCACTACTACGAAAAATAAATTGTTTGAGTTTGACCTATTGAAAATTAATTTATTTAGGAGATAACACAAGGTATGGAATGTTTTGGATTCTCCTCAATTATTATTACACGTGAACTTGCACATACCAAGCTACACCAAATCTTTCACAGTAGTGGAGTTTTCTATGTATTATCCATGATGTAATTTGATAAAATAAATTTATTTTGTTTTGCTACATTCATAATTGAAAGCATTTGGTTTTTTAATATAGATAATTCTTTATATTTTAATTTTATAAAAATAGAATAATATAAACTTATATAATTTGAAATAGTAATTTGAATATATATAAACTATTTTTTGGACACACGGTTTACTAATATAGAGCCAATGTTATGATACATTTTGCATTCAAACTGACAACCATGGGGTTCAATTTAATTCTCAATGTGTTTTTGTGGGGGAGGGTTGTACCAACCAGTTCATGGTTCTTGCTTTCTTTCTTTTTGTACTTTATGATAACCACCCAGGCCACCCATAGTCTCAATCCAGCTCTATCTCAAGCAGGGAAACACAACTACTCACAACACCTACTTCTCCAGTATTTTCTTTCAATAAGGTCCTAAACCAATCTCCTTTAACCAAATTTTAGGTATATTTGGTAGCACATTCCTTAACTCCTCATCGTCCGTTCAATGCAAGAACATTGCACAACGCCTCTTTCTAGTAGTACTATGTTTTATATATAGATCTCTTCCTCTCATTTCAATTGTATAAATTGCCAGTTCAACACTCTACTAGATTCAAATCGTTAACCAGGCTTCTCACACACTCATTATGAATCCACATACTTATTTGAAGACTTCATCTAGATGATGTGTCTCATTCAATAGACTCATAAACCTTTTATAATCACTATGGGATTTCAATCCCTCCCATAAGGGATTGTTCACACAGTTATCCAAAATCACTAATATGAAATGCCTCATACACATTCTCCATACTATTTAATGTAATCAATTATCACTCTCTATAAAATTCATTCAGTTCACTATCAACCATTCACGCACTTTGTAAAACATAGTTCAGAAAACCACAGATACTTCTTAAACCAAACAATTTCTTGGAAAAATTATCATGAGTCACACTATAGACTCCATTTTGCACAAAACCTAGGTCACATAAGTTTCAAATTTGTCTTAGTTCTTTCATAAATTAACCGTAAGTTCAATTACGGTTTCGGGAAAACACCCTATAAGCTTCTCTGCATTTCTCCAATAGAACAATTTATGGATTTGTTTTCCACACAAACTGTGCACAAACTAATCCTCCAAAGAACTCCAAATGTGTCTCAATATTTTCTCTTTAGGGCCTTACCACATAACACATAATATCAATTTTCTCCAACACAGATATATAATATGCATTTTCCCGAATCAATTTTCTATGACTAAAATCACATACAAACACCCCTATTAACTCTCGTCCACCTTTGTTGAATCAATATTTATTATTAAAGAGTTCCTCTCTGGAATTAAACAAATATTAGTCTTTCTTTTGTCTATATCTCTCACAGACAACACACATAGTTCACTTTATCAAATGTAACTCATATCAAATTTCACACCAAACATTTTACCACGAGGTTTACTCTCATACTCTATCTCACGTATAGAGTCTAAATCCACACACATAGATACTCTTATTTACATTGATTTGGACTCCTTTTTCTAGCATAAAACAAAACTATTTTAAACTACAACCAATATAGTCAAGGGCTTCCAAAAGGCCCATATTTCATCATCAAGCCATGTGCAAAACCAAGCAAATGAAGACTGTATCAGAATAATTGCATATATTCATTTATTTAACACAAATCACTTACAAAATTTGAGGTATGAACCAATTGCATTTCTTCCATTCAAAAGTGTTTGTAGAAACAAAATATAAACTGCCTATTTCTATGGTATTTACAGGCTTGGCTCAGAGCTTATCTAACCTCATAACAAAACCCCATCGAACTCACTCCTATGAATTCCTTCTTTCTTTTACAAGATATAAAAAATACCAAGCAAAAACCAATCTCCTACAACCTTGCAAATGCTTACCAAGAATAGATCTTGATTCTATCCTTATCCTTATGACTAATCAAATAGCTCCTATAATCTAGCTTCTTGTCCCTATACTTCCATGAGCCCATTCAAATACGTCCATCAAAAGAGGACTTAGTTACAATATATCAACATCTCACTAAATTACCTTAATGAATCACTACTTGAGGTAACTTCTAATCATGATTTTAGAACTTTTTAAATCTTAGTTTACCAACCATAGGAAAATTCAAGAGTGTTTACAAGAAATTTACAATTAAGTCCCTCCTTGGACTAATGGAAAGACCTCATGGTCTGGACAAACTTTAAACTTTGGAGGGGAGCAAGATGCTCATGCATTTGAATCCCATGGTAAAATGGATTATGACCTCTTGGTCATAGGTCTTGAATATTTAATTTCCTCTTGGATCCCATACTTCATGTTGTACTTCTCCTTTGTCCCTACTTTCATAATCTTTCATAGTCAATCCATTCATTCTGTTGACCGTCTGCTAAAATATTTTACAATATTTTCTTTTACGACTCTTCATCGTGAGTGTCCATAACTTAGTTCACTCATCATCCAACTCATCCTTCTACAACTATATCTTCACCTGCACAAGAGTGTCATAATGTGGAAATTGAACCCAAGAGATAGAACAATAACACTCACAAAATTGCTAATCAAACATGCAAAATTCGCACCAAAGGAGACTGAAATTGGAGCATAACACTAATCTGTATTGAGTAAGTGTATAATAGCCAACCTTTTGAATTAATAGGCTACTCAAATAAATAATTACATGAGAGGTTCAAATGCATAAGGATTCCATTTGAAATAGTCAAAAAGCAGGCTTGTCAAATCTAGTCAAATCCCCTATATGTGCATAAAGCAGTTTCCAAATATATGAATATGCTCACGAATTTGATAAGTCAAGTGGGAAAGATAAAGAGGGATGGAAAGAAAAATCATACATGATTTTATTTGGAGAAAAGGAGGGAGGATGATGTGGAAAAAAACAAAGCAGTTACACCTAGACTAGCTTTTCCTTTTGCCTTAAATGAGCTATAAAGTAAGGCAACTTTTCAGAAAAAACAGATATGCGCTTTAGGGAATCAAGAATAAAGAAAAATTGCTAAAATTGGTGTCCAGGATGTTTCCCAAGTGCTCCATGAATCAGTTTTAGCATGTGTTGACTTCTAGGACATGTAGAAGGCAACTAGCATAGAATGGAATCTAGAAATCTAGGTAATAAGACAAAAATGATTAATTAATGTCAAATGTAGGTAAATATGGGTTGATTATTCAAACACCCCCCCTTAATCCTGACTTTATGAGTAAATATCAGAAAAATATAGGGCCTAGCAACAAGGCTTAGTCACCCTTTACATACTGCTTGTCCATACAACCAAGGAAAGAGGCAAAAACCTAGTGGAAAAATCCTCCCTTAAACATGGACAATAAAAACAAAATTTGGAAATCTTGTCATCAATCATGCTTCACAACATGATCAGCAATCGCCAGCAGTGATTTGAGATTGCTGAAGGTCATTAGAGGAATTTGAGGTCTAAAATGGGCTTCCTAAGGAAAATAATAAAATAATAGTTAAAATAATAAAATAATAGTTATTAATTTTAGAGGAAGAATGAAAACAACTACTTTTTTGTTCGTATTTTTGACATATCTCCCTGTTTTTTTACTCAAATTCCGAGCGGGAGAGCTCATTGGATGCGGAATTTAATTCTGCATCCAACGAGTACCCACAATGCACTCTTTTGACAGACACATCATCATCACGTTTTTTCAGGTATTTCTTGTTTTTGGGGTAGTGGGGTCTGTCAAAAGTATGCATTGTGGGTACTCGTTGGATGCGGAATTAAACTCCGCATCCAACAATCTCTCCTGCTCGGAATTTGAGTAAAAAAACAGGGAGATATGTCGAAAATACGAAAAAAAAATAGTTTTCTTTTATGAGAAATATGTCAATTCAACCATTATGGTTGACTCATTTTATTGAAATTCTACTGGTTCTTGAATTCCAACTCACAAAATTGATTGTTGGCGTGTTTTCTTATAAGGCCCATTTTAGACCCCAATTTTCCTCTAATGCTTCTCACAAAAAACTTTGGTGAAGATGTCTGCTAGTTGTTCTGAAGATGCACAGAATAGTAGAAAAATGGTACCATCATGCACAAGCTATCTGATGTAGTGCATATGGATCTCAATGTGCTTGGTTCACTATTTCTGAACTGGATCATTGCAGATTCGAATGGTGCTCTGATTATCACGGTAGATAATAGTTGAAAACATTGATTCGAAGCCACATTCTCCAAGTATGCCCTGCAACCACAGACATTGAGTTGCTACATTTACAACTCCTCTATACTATGCTTCTATAGATGAGAGTGCTATGGCACTCTGCTTCTTGCTTGACCAACTGATTGGTCCATCTGCAAGCATGAACACATATCCTGTTGTAGACTTTTGATCTGTGTTGTCACCTGCCCAATCACTGTCAGTAAATCTAATCAAATCAAGATCAAATTTTTCTTTGTAGAAGATCCCATGAGTTCTTGTTCCTTGAACAAAGTTTAGGATCCTCTTGGCTGCTCTCCAGTGGATCTCATGAGGATGATCCATGTATCTCGAAGCCACACTAAATGCATAAGATAAATCAGGTCTAGTTTGTTTAAGATAAAGAAAACACCCAATCAACTGCCTATACAGTGTATTATTTACCATAGGCGAATAACATGCTTCTTCAAGCTTAACTTCTAAAAGGAAGGGAGTCTTGCTTGAGTTGCAATCTTTCATGTTGAACTTGATGAGAAAATCTGAAGCATACTTGGACTGGTGTACTTTGATT
This sequence comes from Pseudotsuga menziesii, assembly GCA_001517045.1. Classification (NCBI taxonomy): domain Eukaryota; kingdom Viridiplantae; phylum Streptophyta; class Pinopsida; order Pinales; family Pinaceae; genus Pseudotsuga; species Pseudotsuga menziesii. The sequence goes on from LPNX010149510.1 coordinate 87,670, forward strand.
CCATGTTGGGATTGAGCAATTTCGAGACCCAAGAATTGGCTCAACAATCCCAAATTTGTCAGAGAAAATGCATGGTTCATTGCATCTTTCAAGGAGGCAATCTCTTTCTTTGAACTTCCTGAAATCAGTAGGTCATCCACATACAAGACAATAATCATCAAATAACCATGAATCAACTTCAAATATACATTAGGATCAGACTTGCATCGAACAAAACTTAGTGACAGCAGAAATCCATCAATCTTGGCATACCAAGCCGTGGGGGCTTGCTTGAGCCCATACAATGATTTATTTAACCTGCACACTAAAGATGGATTAGAAATAAACCCTTCAGGTTTCTGCATGTAAATATCTTCAATGAGATCTCCATTTAGGAAAGCACACTTCACATCCATGTGATGTACTTCCCACTGCTTCGAAGCTGCAATGGCTAGATCTAGCCTTATGGAGTCCATCTTTTCCACTGGTGCAAAGGTTTCATTGTAGTCAATACCATGTACTTGTGAGTAGCCCTTGGCTACCAATCTTGCCTTATATTTCAAAGGTTAACCATCAACAGCAAACTTAGTCTTGAAAACCCACTTACATTGAACTGGCTTCCTCCCTGGGGGAAGATCAACCAGTTCCCAAGTGTTGTTCTTCTAGAGCGAGTTGAATTCTTCTTTCATGGTTGTTTTCCATCTTGGATCATGTGCTGCATCTTCATATGTCTATGGATCCATTTCAACCATTAGATAACACTTCTCAGCAAATAGAGGATCTTTCACACAAAGGGCACACTCAAATTGAGATCTAGTCCTCCTAGTGTCATTAGAATTTCCAGCTAGTTCCCCAGCTGCATGAATGGTATTTTCTGCCCATTTTGGTCTTGTAGGACTGTTAGGATCTGCAATCAAATCATCATTATCATACATTTCAGAATTAGAAAACTCATTAGTCTCTTCACTTACAATCAATGGTTCTAGTGATGAAGAGGACTCTCCAACTTCAACTGCTGCTAAAGGCTCTTCTTGGAACTGAACACTTCTTTCAATGAAATATTTGTTAGTGCTCAAGTTGATCAGCTTGTACCCTTTTGAATCTTTATAATACCCAACAAATAGGCACTCTTGGCTTTGGAGTTTCAAATCCTTCCTCTTTTCAGTTGGAATTCTAGCCCAAGCCTTTGAGCCAAAAATCTTGAAATGGGTCACATCTGGCTTGTGCCCACTCCAAGCTTCGATAGGAGTCATACCACCAAGATGATTATGAGGCACCCTATTCTAGATGTAGGATGCATAGTTTATAGCCTTGGCCCAAAACTTTGGTGGCAAAGTCTTAGCCTCCATCATGCAGGTTGCCATCTCCTTCAGTGATATGTTCTTTCTCTCAGCAACACCATTTTACTGTGGTGTGTAAGGGATCGAATGTTGCATATGAATACCTACATATTTGTAATACTGAATGAAGTCAGACTTTACATACTCACCACCATTTTCATATCTGAGGATCTTGAGTTTCGTTGTAGACTAGTTTTCAACCAAGGCTCTAAAGACTTTGAAGAGGTCACAAACTTCAGACCTATGCTTTAGGAAGTGAACCCAACAATACTTGGAAAAGTCATCTATGAAGGTGAGTGCATATATAGCTTGACTCATGGACATATGAGGGAATGGACCAGCAATGCCACCGTGGATCAACTCAAGAGGTGCAGAGGTTCTCTCATGACTAGCTTTCTCATACTTGTGCTCTGGGTGTTTTCCTAGGATACAACCTTAAAAGAATCCCTTAGAAAACTTGATCTTTGGTAACCCTATGACCATATATTTTTCACTCAAATCAGAAAGATACTTGTAGTTAATATGGCCAAATATTTCATGCCAAATCTTGCTTGATTTATTAGCATGAATCAGAAGAGTGGAGGGGTTTGAGTAGGGTAGAAAATGGGAAAACTTGTATACCTTCGAAGTGTGATCAACAACACCTTTTGCTATGACTTTACCATTCAAAATCTCAGTGATTTCAACATCATCAGGGGAGAGTATGACCTTCTTTGGAGACCCAGTATGAGTCATCTAATACACTGACAAGATATTAGAGGCAAGAACTAGAACATACAACACATTATTGAAATTACCATGGTCAAGATCAATCCTACCCTTCCCCAAACTGTCAGTGAGAGAGTCATCTACCAAAACTATTGGTGGAACTTTCGACATGTCAAGAGTGGATAATGTCTCTTTTGTCGAAACCATATGTCTAGAAGCTCCAAAATCTATGATGAAGCTAGGTGAGCTTGATGTGCTAGCAACCAAGGCATGTACTCTCTCTCTATCTTCTAAATTTGATCCTCCTTCCTTCTTCTTTGAGCAATCAGGAAGGGAGATGTTATTCTTCTCCAGGAGTTGGGTCAACATGTCAATTTGCTTCTTCATACAAGAGCTCTCAGGATGATATCCCTTACTACAGTATGAGCACTTTCTCATTTCTTGTTTATTCTTCTTCTTCTAGGAGTTCTTCTTGGAGCTTTGAGGCTCCTCTTGAGACTTTCACTTGTCTCTCTTTTGCTCAGGTGGATTTTTAGATTTTTTCTTTCTTTTTGACTCCACCCTTGAATCTCCAGCAACCAAAGCTTGGTCTTTGGAGGGTTTGATGGTACCCATCATCACCAATTTATCTTGCTCCTGTGTGAGGGATTCCATGAACTCTGTAAGCTGAGGCATCTTCCAGGATCATGCTGTTAACTTGGTGGCATGGAAGGTTGAAACAAACACTAAATAATTAGGACCAAGCTTAGAGAGTATGGCCAAGACTAGTTTCTCTTCCTTCTTTTTCGATCCCACACTGTTTTAACTGCAAAACAAGGGCCTTAAACTTGGAAAAGTAGAGTTGCAATGATTCAGAGCTATTGGGACTCAAGGAGATCAGGTCATTCTCGATTTGATGCCCTATCATCTCATCTGTATTTACAAAAATATCTTCAATATTCTCCCACACTTCATTAGGCGATGTCAATCCATCAAGTTGGAAGAGGAGGTCTCTTGAAATGTTCAGACACAAAATACCATAGGCTTCATCCCTCCTGTTGTGCCATTTAATTTTCTCTGCAGCTGCATTGGGCTCTGCCTTAATTGCCATAGTCACCCTGTAGAGACCTTTCGCTCTCAAAAATATCTCCATCTTAGCTTTCCACTCAAATAAATTGAGTGGAGTCAAGATGATCTTCTGAGATTGGTCCATAGCTCAGTAGTTGTGCCCTCTAGTCAGAAGAATGCACTCCTAGTCAATGATGTCGAACCTGCAATAACAATTTGGAAGGAGATAAATCAATCTACAAATTCTCTGATACCATGTGGAAATTGAACCCAAGAGATAGAACAATAACACTCACAAAATTGCTAATCAAACATGCAAAATTCACACCAAAGGATACTGAAATTGGAGCATAACACTAATCTGTATTAAGTAAGTGTACAATAGCCAAACTTGTGAAGTAATAGGTTTATCAAATAAATAATTAAATGAGATATTCGAATGCATAAGGATGCCATTCGAAATAGTCAAAAAGCAGGCTTACCAAATCTAGTCAAATCCCCCATAGGTGCATAAAGCAGTTTCCAAATCTATGAAGATGCTCACGGATTTGCTAAGTCAAGTGGGAAAAATAAAGAGGGATGGAAATACAAGTCATACATGCATTTAGTTGGATAAAAGGAGGGAGGATGATGTGGGCAAAAAACAAGGCAGTTACACCTAGACTAGCTTTTCCTTTTGCCTTAAATCAACTATAAAGCAAGGCAACTTTTTAGAAAAAGTAGATATGCGCTTTAGGGAATCAAGAATAAAGTAGACTTGCTAAAATTGGTTTCCAGGATGTTTCCCAAGTGCTCCATGACTCAGTTTTATTATGTGTTGACTTCTAGTACATGCAATAGGCAACTAGCATAGAATGGAATCTAGGAATCTAGGTAATAAGACAAAAATGATTAATTAATGTCAAATGTAGGTAACTATGGGTTGATTATTATAATACATAACTCTTGTCCCATTATGCTTCCATTAAATTAATAATGCTTGGATGTAATACTTGTATTTCCAACTCATCTTTATCATACATCCTCCAAAATATGTCTAAGGCATTGAAATGCATTCTCCATTGCTCCACAACAGATTTACTGTTGTCTTGTTTAGAAATTTCAGACCTGATTTCTCTTAACTCAACAATACTAGGTTGCATGAGATCTTCTTTCTTCTCAACTTTTTCATACTCATCTTCCTCAATTCACCTTTTTACTACTGGTCTCTTTCTTCTGTCCTCCTTGCATCCTTAATGTCCTTGAAGACATCTTCTTCTTCAATGTTCATTTGTTGTCCCTGAATTCCAACCTCATGTTTAAGAAAGAATTTGTCCTCTATATCATTGATTAGACTGTCATACTCACTAACACTTTCCTTGGTATCTGCAAACATACCTTTAATTTAAAAACTAGAACCTTCCTTTGTCTCCATAAACACTTGAGACATTCTTTCATTTACAGGTACTAATGGACACCTTCCATCACTGTCTACAAATCCATCTTCATATTTAGGTATTATTAACAAATCAATCTCCTTTTGACATCTCTTAATCACTTCATCACAATGTTGCACATTTCCTTCTTTCCTTTCTTCTTTCACAACAACTATTGTTGGAGTCATTTACCCAACATACACAGTTATTTGGTCAATTTTGGCCTAATTACCCACTATCCTAAGTTAATTGACAAAATTGGCATCAGATGGGCACACCATGACATAAGAATGAGCACACGCATGCCTTCCTTCAATCAAGGAGGACAACTAAGCCTTCTCCTTCAATCAGGAAGGCTAACTAGGCTTCCTTCTTCAATCAGGGAGCATTTCTGGGGTGATCTGAGTGTCATAAGTGCACCAAATAGCTAACTGATTTTTGTTTCACCTAACAATAAGTTAATCTGAGTTGTAAAGGAACCTCCATCATCTCATTGTCTATTTTTGGCTGATTGGTATGAACTAGAGTGAGTTAATGCGCCTCCAACCACTTCTGATGACCAGTATCACTTCGATTAACTTCATTGGAGCTAATTGGAGTTAGTGATGTGCTACCACCTACTGATTGACATGTAGTGACAAGTTTCTGAGTTAAATTCAGATATACTCAGTCATCTATTGCACTTCGATTCAGTTAGGATTCAATTAGAGTCAATCATGGCTAGATTAGTGGTTAACTAAGTGTGTCTAGTGTTGTTGACATTTAGTTTAGCTACACCCATCAATGCAATTTGAATGACCTCTAGTGAATTCAAATTGTCTCCATTCATGCAAGTTCTGCATGACATTGTATTGTATTATTCACTCCATTATTGACTATACAGAGCTGCAATCTCCTATTTCATTACCGTTATGTCATTTCATGCCTAATTTGTCTCGAATATCTTGTAAGTTTGTGCTTTGTCTCAAGATTATTGTGACAAAATTAATATGGTATCAGAGCCACAACGGGACGAAGCTCATTCTTCAGAAAAACATGATTTCTGACGAATCTAGCATGCAAAATTGAGTAAAATCTCAAATTCCAACACTAAACCAGAAGCCGAAGGTTTACCACTTAATACCCAAAGTAAAGGAATTGTTGATCAAGCTTACTTGATCATTTATGTTGGGTGTGATGAAAACCTGAAATGTGCAGGCTGTTCGACCTTGCGGTGACTTGTTGATTGCAGGTTTTTATAGGTTCACTGCAATCGCTACAGCAGAAGAATGGATTCTTCCATAGATATTCTTACTCCTTTCAATTACCACCAATGGAAAGGAGACATGGAGTCCAACTACATGCTAAAGGACTCTACAGAGTCACTATGAACACCGAGAAAGAGCCAAACCATGTTGTGGATAAGGCTAGATTATTTAACAAGATGCATGGAGATTTTGGGTTTCTATGTCTCTCTATCTCTAAGGATATTCTATTCCATCTCATGGGATTGAAGAATTCGAAAGAAATTTTGGACCAACTTTCCTCCTTGTATGACAAACAGGATGATTTGAGGATTTAATAGCTAGAGAATGAGCTGATTTCTCTTCAACCTGGTAATTTTGAAACTCTCAATGATTTCTTCACAAAATTCAAGTATGTAGTCCTTCATTTGAAGCAATGTGAGGTGAAGAAGGATGATGATCAGCTCATTCTCTCCATTCTCTCCAAACTTGGTGCGGATTACTCAGTATTTGTTTCCACTTTTCATGCTGGGAAGCTCACAACCCCTGGATGGAAGATGCCTTCTCTTAATGCCTTCATTGAGTCCCTCACAAATGAGCATGATAAGCTTGTGCAGATGGGGATCATTCAATCCTGAAAAGTTCAAGCTTTGTTTTCTTCGAGGCCCAAAGATTCAAAGGGAAAAGGGAAGAAGAATCAAAAGAGTAAGTTTGATGCTCCAAAGCCTAAAGAAAAGAACCAGCAACAAGAAGAGTCTTCCGTCTTGAAGAAACACAAGAACAAAGGAAACCATGGAAAAGAGAAAGTCAAGTTTTCATATTGCAGGAAGGGATTCCACCCTGAACATTCCTGCATGAAGAATAAGCTTGATGAGATGACTTCTCTCCTCGAGAGAAACAATATCAATCTTCCATAGGGTGTTCGGAAGAGAGATAACCGAGATTGGGATACCCAACAAGAAAGAGGTCATGCTCTCATGGAAAGCACCTAGAAGCCCAAATCTCTACTCATAGACTCTGGAGATCAAATCACATGATGGAAAGAAGAGATTTCTTCTCATCCCTGGACACCGAAAAAATTATTCCCATCCACATGGGAGATGATTCTACCATCATTTCGAAAGGAAAAGGTACAATAAATCTTGAACATGGCATTTTTTTTGATGTTATGTATGTACCCTCCTTGGACTCCAACCTCCTGAGTGTATATCAAATGACTCATACTGGAGTGCCCAAGCGAGTAACCTTCAACCCCAATGATGTATAAATCACTGAGATTGCATTCGGGAAACTTGTTGCAAAAGGCTTAGCAAACCATCATGCAAAAGCCTATGAGTTTTCCCATTTTGTGGCGGATGCAAAGCCCACCGCTCTTATGACTCATGGAAATGAGGTCAGTAGGATATGGCATGAGATATTTGGTCATTTAAACTTCAATTACTTGCAACAAATTCATAAAAATTCCATGGTTGAAGGCCTTCCAGCCATCAAAACTTCCGAAGGAATTTGCAAAGGTTGTATTGTGGGAAAACACCCTAAGCACAAGTTTGATCGGGGAAAGGAAAGCCGTGCATCAAGTATCTTGGGTCTGATTCATTCTGATATTAGAAAACCTATTCCCACCACATCCATGAATGCATATTGGTGTGTACTCACCTTCATATATGATTTTTCTAGATACACTTGGGTTTTCTTCATTAAGAAAAAATATGAAGTTTTGGAGAAATTCATTGAGTTGAAAGCACTAGTTGAGAATGCCTTTGGGAGAAAGATTAAATCTCTGAGATCTGATAATGGAGGGGAATATATCAGTTCTAAATTTATGCATATATTTTCATACAGTGGGATCCAAATCCAACATTTCGTTCCCTACACACCTCTGCAAAATGGTGTAGCGGAAAGGAAAAAACCGCTCTCTCAAGGAGATGACCACCTGCATGTTGGAAGCAAAAGGATTGGCTGAAAATTTATGGGCTGAGGCCATGAATTTTGATGCTCACATTCAAAATATAGTAACTCACTCTTCCATGAAAGGAAATACTCCTTTTGAAGCCTACTTTGGACACAAGCCAGATGTGTCAAATTTTGGGGTGTTTGGGTCCACTGCATGGGCTTGAATTCCGCATGACAAGAGGAAGGATTTGCAACCGAAAAGTGTTGAATGTTTGTTCATTGGATATCTAGAAGAATCCAAGGGATTCAATCTTCTGAATTTCAGAACCAAACAAATTTTCATTGAAATAAGTGTCCGATTTGAAGAGCCTCTCCAAGAGGTAGAACTAGTCAAGGAGAAAACTGCTGAAATTTCCTCCTGTTCTGCTAATCATTTGGATGATGAAATTGGGAGTAATGGATCTGATATTTCATATATGATGAATAATATTAGTGAGAAACATATATCAAGTTTAGAATCAGATTCTGAAGTGCAAACACATCTCCCAACTTGGGCCAAGAAGACACTCTTTTCCGCCGGTGAAAACATTGGAAATCCTGTTGATCCAAGAAGAACCCAGTCTGATTTTCAAAGAGAAGGTATTGCTATATCTTGTAATGATTCATTGCTGTATGAGACCTGTTATTTAATTATTGTGTTAGATACTAAGTCCTACTACCATTCTCAGAAATATCCGAGATGGAAAGCTGCTATGGATGAAGAGTTTAATTCTCTTCGGAAAAATGCTACTTGGGAGCTAGTTTCTCTTCCACCTAGGAGGAAAATAGATCAGTGCAAGTAGGTGTTTTAGAAAAAGGTTTCTGCTGATGGAACAACATGCAAATATAAGGTAATTATGTTTTCAAAAGTGTTCTCCTAGGTCCAAGGAGTGGACTATCATGACACCTTTGCACCAGTGGCAAAGATGGACTCCATCTGCCTAGTTTTGGCCATTGCAGCATCCAAGCATTGGGAGTTGCATCATATGGATGTCAAGAGTTACTTTATACATGGATACCTTCATGATGAGATATACATGAAGCATATTGAGGGCTATATTTCAGATCCTTATTTGGTTTTCAAATTGTAGAAGTCATTATATGGGTTGAAACATGCCCCAAGATCATGGTATGCCAAGATGGATGCCTTTCTGCTTTCACAAAAATTCCAAAGATGAAAATTTGATCCGAATGTGTATTTGAAGCAGTATGATGGCAATTTAATTATCATTGTTTTATATGTTTATTATATTTTGATCACTGGAATCACACTTGCTTCCATTGGCTTCATAAAAACTTCCCTTCATGATGCATTTGAGATGAGCGATTTGGGGCTCCTGAAGCAATTTTTGGGGCTTGAAATATACCAAGAATTTGATGGGATAATGGTAACTCAGTATAAATACATTTCAGACCTGTTAATTAAGTTTAACATGGCTAAATGAAAGGCTTCACCATTTCCTTTCCTCTAAGGGATCAACCTTGAAGAGGGAAAATCCACTCCACCCATGGATTGCACTATCTACCGCCAACTGATTGGTAGCTTGCTTTACTTGACACATTCATGGCCTGATATTTGGTATGCCGTGAATGTTGTATCAAGATACATGAAGCATCCTCATGACCTGCATTCGAAGGAAGTCAAGAGGAGCCTTCAGTACATTCAGGGAACAAGAAGGCTATGACATTCACTATGCTGCAGATTCTGAGCTAGAGTTGGTTGGTTATACAGATTTAGATTTGGCAGGGGATTCCATAGATCGTAAGTCCAATTTTGGGTATGTATTTATGTTTGGTGGTGGCCCCATTTTTTGTTCTACAAAAAAACAGGATGCCATTGCATTGTCTTCGGTAGAGGCTGAGTACGGGGGAGCAGTGAATGCTTGCATCCAAGCTGTTTAGTTGCAAGGCATTCTTTCAGAGTTTGAGATTGGTAGTGCTTTGTACATAGTCATATTTTGTGACAATCAAAGTTCTATTAAGATCTCCACAGATCTAGTTACCAGGAAGAGGACCAAACATGTTGAGATACACATGCACTGCATCAAGGAGTTGTTGCATGACAGGACCATTATTCTGCAATATTGTCGTACAGATGAGAAGATTGCAGATATCTTCACCAAGATATTTACAGATAAAAATTTCACTTAGCTTCATTCACCGTTGGGGGTGAGTTCATTAGGGTGATCAGATTACTTCTTCAGTGTTCATCTTGAGGGGGGGGGGGGGTTCCCACTGGGCTTTCCCTCTTTCCTCACTTAGCATTTTATTTTGAGCATTGTTAGAGTTACATTATTGTACAGGGTGACATATGGCCTTTTTTGCTGGGGCCCTATTATTTCATGCATTTTATTTTTACTCCTCCTGAGTATAGCTTAAGGGGGGGTGTTGGAGTCATTTACCAAACATACACACTTATTTGGTCAATTTTGGCATAATTACCCACTATCCTAAGTTAATTGACTAAATTTGCATTAGATGAGCACACCATGACATCAGCATGAGCACACCCACACCTTCCTTCAATCAAGGAGGCCAATTAAGCCTTCTCCTTTAATCGGGGAGGCAAACTGGGCTTCCTCCTTCAATCAAGGAGCATTTTTGGGGTGATCCGAGTGTCATAAGTGCACCAAATAGCTAACTGATTGTTGGTTCAACTAAAAATTAGTTAAGCTGAGTTGTAAAGGTGCCTCCATCATTCCATTGTCTATTTTGGGATGATTGGGATGAATTGGAGTGAGTTAATGCACCTCCAACCACTTCTGATGACCAGTATCACTTCAGTTAACTTCATCGGAGCTAATTAGAGTTAGTGATGCACTACCACCTAATGATTGACATGTCATGACACGTGTCTGAGTTACATTCAGTTAGACTTAGTCATCTATTGCACTCCAATTCAGTTAGGTCTCAACTAGAGTCAATCATGGCTAGATTAGTGGTTAACTAAGTGTGTCTAGTGTTGCTGTCATTCAGTTAAGCTACACCCATCCATGCAATTCGAATGACCTCTAGTGAATTCAAATTGTCTCCATTCATGCAAGTTCTACATGACATTGTATTGTATTATTCATTCCATTATTGATTATACAAAGCTGCAACCTCCTATTGCAGTACCATTATGTCATTTCATGCCTAATTTGTCTTGAATCTCTTGTAAGTCTGTGCTTTGTCTCAAGATTGCTGTGACATAATTAATAACTGTCAGTGGCTATCCTTCTTGATATATTTGGCTAACTCTAATAACAAAACATACATTATTTACTTCTTTTTCAATCTTCTCTTCAGTATAAATCAAATTTGGTTCATATTCATGAAAATTCTTATCCAGTTCCGCTTTCATGTTTATAGAAAGTATGTCCTCTCTATTTTTCATATCAGTATTTAGTAGCTGCTCTTCCACTTTTTCCATAGGACTTTGGGAATGTATTTTAAGAGACTTTCCACCACTACCTTCCATCTTTATGACAACATTAGATGGCTGCCCATCTTTCTCAAAACTTGTAATCACACACCAATTATTAATTTGAAAACAATAAGGTACTATGGCCTCATCAATTGTCAACCCTTCTCACTGGTTTTCAGTCCACATATGCTTTATGAAAATTTGAACTAGTATCTCATGAGCTTCTTCATCAATATCCTTTTCATATTGACATGCACTCTTTGCACAATCCATGGGTTTCTCAACAAACCCCTTATCGCCACCTTCTTCTCCAAGAAGCACACCTTGCTTAGGTTCATCTCCCATTGTTTTTTGGAGCTTCCGACTACTTTCCTTTTGCATTTTATTCTTCTTGTTGAGGATCTTCTTGCTGATCCCTTCTTTCCACTTCACTATCTTTAGTACTTGCACATGCACACAAAACCTTAGTTTTAAAAACAAGAGACTCTCTAGTCTCCTTAGAAGGCTCCAAGCATCACCTCTTCATGTTGGCATGAACTTACCAAATAGTCCATACTTTTAGCATACTTCTCATCAATGTCTTCTTCCTCCCTAAGGATTGATCCTTGTTTATATTAACATATGAAAACCTTTTTCTCATACTCATCTACCCTGAGTACTTCTTTCTTCCAACATGCAAGCAATCTCTAATCCATCTTTGTCTGCAATATGGGCCATTTCACTTACTTTTTTTCTCAAAATTCAACCTTGTATTTTTTCTTCTTCACCTAATTGTAACAACTCTATCAACTAACTGAGTCTTTCGTTGATCTCAACAATCTCTTTGTCAAAGTCCTCTTGGGTAATTTCCCTCTTTATGCTAATGGCTTTGGCAAATTTTTTCAACTTACTGTGACTCTTCCTTGAACCCCTTCTATGATCATCAATAGTCATCTTCACTTCTTCATGAGATTTTTCTAAGCTCTTGGTGAACTGCACTCTTAGCCTCTACAATGAACAAGTCCTTTTCACCTTGCCACAAATACCTCATCGAAAATTTTCTCCAAGTTTGACTTGTTGGTATTCACTGGTTCGCTTTTATCAGAACCTCTTGAGCATTCAATGCTCCTTCTTAGGCTTTCACTTTTGCAACCACTTTCCTCTGATAACTTCACTGTTCTCACTACATAATCAACTTTTTGTGGGTTCCTTGTCACAATTCTTCAGCAGGAGTGTTCCTTATTTTCCCATGAAAATAGAGAACTTACTTTCCTGTAGTTGTTACCTTCATAAAAACAAACACGTATTTTTCAAAATTTTCAAACAAGACCAATAGGATTACCACTATATCAAGAGCTCTCTCATCAATTTCTTGTTCCTCCCCAAGGATTGATCCTTGTTCATGTTTACATATGAAAACCTTTTTTTCATACTCAGCTACCCTGAGTACTTCTTTCTTCCACCATGCAAGCAACCTCTGATCCATCTTTGTCTGCAATATGGGCCATTTCACTTTCTTCTTTCTCAAAATACAACCTTGTATTTGTTCTTATTCACCTTCTTGTAACAACTCAATCAACTGACTGAGTCTTTCGTTGATCTCAACAATATCTTTGTCAAAGTCCTCTTGGCTCATTTCCCTCTTTATGCTAATGGCTTTGGAATCTTTTTTCAATTTACTGTAACTCTTCCTTGAACCCCTTCTATGATTATCAATAGTCATATTCACTTCTTCATGAACTTTTTCCAAGCTCTTGGTGAACTGCACTCTTAGCCTCTGCAGTGAGCAAGTATTTTTCACCTTGTGACAAATACCTCACCAAAAATTTTCTCCAAGTTTGACTTGTTGGTATTCACTGGTTCTCTTTTATCAGAACCTCTTGAGCATTCAATGCTCCTTCTTAGGCTTTCACTTTTGAAACCACTTTCCTCTGAGAACTTCACTTTTATCACTACATCATCTACTTATTGTGGGTTCCTTGTCACAATTTTTCAACAAGGGTGTTCCTTATTTTCGCATGAAAATAGAAAACTTACTTTCCTATAGTTGTTACCTTCATAAAAAACAAACATGTATTTTTTAAAAATCTTCAAACACGACCAATAGGATTACCACTATCTCAAGCGCTCTATCCTCTATGTCTTTGGCCCAATCATTTTCCCTATCTGCAATCTTCCTATTGTAGAATCTACAAATCCTCTTTTCCAATTTTATAATTTCTCTATCACAACTCTTCCATTGTAATGGATTCTATCATTCCTTCTCTGCTACATTTAATAACAAACACTTTAAAACCAACACAAAAATACTGAAAAGATCCATGCATGATATTGTCTTCCACATTTATTACACAATGTCTCCACAATCAAATCAAATTCTCTAATTTTCCATTACATTCATACCTTTTGGTACTCTATCTTATCCTTTAAAGAGAAACATCACAACTCACCTTTAGCAGGATTGACCTACTCTGATACCACTAATGATGACCACCCATGCCACCCACAGTACCAATCCAACTCTATCTCAGACAATGTAACACATAACTACTCACAACACCCACTTCCCCAATCTTTTCTTTCAACAAGGTCCTTAACCAGTCTCCTTTAAGCAAATTTCAGTTCGCTACATAAAGATTTGGCAACACATTCCTTAACTCCTCATCTCCCCTTCACTGTAAGAACATTATGCAACGCCTCTTTCTAGTAGTACTTGTTATATTTTTATCATTCAAGCTAGCATTATATTAGTATCTTTAACTGAGAGAATAACAAGCACATCAATCAAACACAAGAGACAATGAACACAATGTTTTTCCTAAGGGAAACCATAAAGGAGAAAACCCCATAACTTCCTTAGAGATAGAATAAACACCAAAATAAAAACCCCAAAAAACAGTAAGATGATCTCCCGATAGCAGTAGCCTCTTTCTTTATAGTCCCAGCAACTTCTTCTCTCTCAGCTATGCGCTACAACTGAGGGTGAGTGAGTGTGTGATAAATAGAGAGGCTCACTCTCTATTTATACTAATTCCCGACTTGAAAATAACTCACTAGGGACGACTTCTCTAGGAGAGTCTAATAACCATAGGGCCCCACAACTGCAGGGACTTTAACCCTTGATCAATAGGAGGGCTACCCACAATGACTTGACATGACTTTTTTACATTATTGAATCTCTCGATAGGAACATCGGGGCATGACATGACTCAAATACATTACAGACACTTCCCAGAATAAACATCGGGGTACAATACATAAGATATACAAGTGAATACATTCCAAAGTTACAAATACATCAACACTCCCTATTAACTAGGAAGGTATTCTCTCGACACAATTTGTCAGCACTGGTCTTCTTCTCTGTATCAACTGGATCATCTCGTCATATTCATCTTCAAGTCATATTCATCTTGCATCTGGATCATCATCACTAGATCTGGATCATCATTGCTGGATCGTCATCACTAGATCTGGATCATCACTCGATCTGGATCATCACGGGAACATCATCACTGGATCTGGATCATCACTCGATCTACATCATCATTGCTGGATCATCATCACTAGATATGGATCATCACTGGGTCATTATCACAGGTGCTATCTCATGATTCTTCTCATCACAGGAAGTTCTACAGAGCCAGCCCCTTTTCATGCTGGCTGTAGGCCTAGCCTCCATGTACGTCTTCTTTAGCGCTTATATCTGACCCTAAGTCAGAGTGGCCAGCACTCACATCTGACCATGAGAGGAACACATCCAACACCATATCAGAAAGGCACAACACTTACATTCACCAACATGATAGGACACAACTACTATCATCTGTGAAAAGGCACAACACTCACATCCACCAGCATGGTAGGACACACCTACTACCATCTATGGAAAGGCACATCACTTACAATCACCAGCATGGTAGGACACACCTACTACCATATGTGAAAAGGCTCAGCACTCACATCCACCAGCATGATAGGACACAACTACTATCATCTGTGGAAAGGCACATCACTTACAATCACCAGCATGATAGGACACAACTATTATCATCTGTGAAAAGGCTCAGCACTCACATCCACTGGCATGATAGGAAACACCATCTATCATCGATGGAAGGGCTCGACACTTATATTCGACCATGCGAGGAACCAATCTAGCCTACATGTCGAAAGGGATCTCAACCCCAGGTTGAGGATTCCTGGTAACTGACTAGGTGCCTCCATTCTCCCAGAGAATGGCATCAGCCCTTATATATGATCAAGTGGGAACACCTCCCTCAATCACATCAGAATGGCCCTGCACTTATAAACGATCATGTGAGAACACATCCCACAGTCATATCAGAATGGCCCTCAGCCTCAGACTGAGTATTCTTGGTAACTAACCAGGTGCCTCCATTCAGAGAATGTCATTCAGAACTTATATCTGATCATGTAGGAACCAATCCTATAGTCACATCAGAATGGCCCTCAGCTCTAGGCTAAGTATTCATGGTAACTGAATAGGTTCCTCCATTCAGAGAATGGCATTCAACACTTATATATGACCATGTAGGAACCAATCCTACAGTCACATCAGATGGCTCAACACTCATATCTGACATGGAAGGAACCAATCCTCTCACCATGACATAATGGCTCAGCCCTTACATCTGACCATGGAAGGAACCAATCCTCTCACCATGACATAATGGCTCAGCCCTTACATCTGACCATGGAAGGAACCAATCCTCTCACCATGTCAGAATGGCTCACAGACTCATCACTTCCCCTTGGGGGAAACCTCGATTTGGAGAACACCAAGCTTCTCCCTGAAGTACTCAAACTTCACTCTGGCCAATGGCTTCATCAACACATCAACTATTTGTTCATCCGTTGCAACATACTGGAGCTTCACTGCTCCTCTCTACACGATATCCCTGATATAGTGATATTTGATCTCGATATGCTTTGACTTGTCATGGAACACCGGGTTCTCCGACAACTTCACACAACTCTGGTTGTCGCAATATATACAAATAGCATCCAATTAGAGATCAAATAAATCAGATAGTAGCTTCCTTAGCCATACTTCCTCACAACTAGCTAAACAAGCTGCGACATACTCTGCTTCAGCTGTACTCAGTGCCACGTAAGACTGTTTCCTGCTAAACCAAGAGATCACATCTGATCCCATTGTAGCAGGGATTTCTCCCTTACTACAGGGCAGGAATGGATACCTTCCATCTATAGGATGGAAGGATAGGTTCTTGGTGGTGAATACAAAGAAAAATAAACAAATAGAATAGAAAAATGAAATGAAATGAAAGAAAAACGAAACCCCTCTGGAAAAAAGGTTAGGGTTTAGCTCCAATACCCTGCAAGAGCATGTTAGAAAACTCGCAAACAAACAATGGAAACCTGCAAGCAAAGATGGGTTAGAGAAAACTAAGTAAACAAGACAAAACAAACATTATACCTTCATTTGGTGGAATGGGCCACCATGCCCTAGCTTGGAGAAGCACCTCTCTCTCTTAGCAATGGGGGAGCCATTGCTCAATGGGAGGACGGATGAGAGGGAGTGTGGGTGGCTTGAGAGACAAATGGTCTCAAAAAATCCACTCGAGTAAAATAATGGTATGCAAGGGAGAAGTGTTTTGAGAGTGACCCCCACCCCTCTATTTATAACTTTTTTAGGGTTCTAAGCCCCTAGTCAAGGATTTAGCCCCTTTTTTGGGCTTTTAGCCCCTTTTTCTCAAACTTTAGCTCCTTTTAGGGTTTTAGGCTCCTTTGAGGGGTTTTAGCCCCTTTTTGGAGGTTTTAGCCCCTAGGAGAGCTATTTAGGCTCTTTTTAGGGGTTTTAAAGCCCTTTTTCATGTTTTAAGCCTTCTTGAGGGTGTGGGGGTCAAATGGGGGTCATGCATGGGTGTCCTTGGGTGGTGTAGGCCATGTAGAGCTCAGTGAGGGATTTTTTGGGTTAACAAATTCCCCCCCGATGTGTGAGGGCAGGAGATCATTGTATGGCCGACGAACATCATAGGATTTTCTACGGAGAGGTGGTGCTTCCTGGGCTGGGGCATGGTGGCTTTTGGTTTTTATATTAATATGGTTCCCATCAATGGGTGAGATACAAATAACGTGTGACATGTATATGGACGAGGTAGGCATCCCCATGCTCGTGACAATGTCAAAATAATAATGTGATCTATGCTTTATAATACAAGAGCCTATCATATACAACTAATGATACATAGTGGTTGCCTCAATGAGAGGCTGAATACAATACTGATATCAAGAACTGCTATATTGGACCCATGGCATTCTCATGGAATGCTATATCTTCATGACTAATAGCCTACTAGATCTGGAATGGTACATAGCTGTATGGACTTACTGATTGAGAGTCAGAGTCTCTATGGTACAAGTATGCTGCATCAATCATAAATCTATATAGAAGCACTGCTGGGGCTTCTGAACACTGTCTCCAATGCAACCTAGAAATCATAAGGGACATAACCTGTTTAGGTCCCTCGAATAGACTCATCAATGTGCTAGAGTCAGGTGACATCTGGGGTCTTCGACCAAATACTGCATGGACCAATACCCTGTACGAATCTCAATGGTGCGATGATGTAGCTAGAGTCGAGCACGTGAGAAACAACCATCCCGAGAGGCACTAAGGACTCCTCTCAAGTGGTCCGAGGAATTCATTAAGGAGGTTAATGAAACCAAGATACAGGGACCTCTGGGTCTATCCTTTGGAATATGTGTGTTGTCATCGACAGAGGGAGACCCGCCCTAGGTCAAGGCAATGACGTTTCCTTAACCAGAAGCATGAGGGAGATAACCGAAAGGTGTGATACAATCTGGGGATTGACCCACTAAATGGGGGGGGGAGGGTGGGAATGAGATCATAGCTGTAATGCCAGGAATGTCACTGCAGATGGGAAATAATTGGGAAAGTTGGATACTTTTGGTACTGATGGGATCCAAGGAGGACACATTACATAGTACTATGAACAAAGGCGACCCAAAGTGGGAATGCTGCCAAACTGTTATCTGTGGGGTGGTGTCTAGAGACACCGTTGTGGTACGATATCATGGATATTTAGTGAGCCTGAGAAAGTAAATGCTCGATGGTGCTTTCAATTTTAGAGAGTCTGAAAGCACGAAGAAGACTCTAGTGGGGGCTCTTTTTCGTTGGTAGTCTCCTGTGCCCGAAAAAGGATAAAAGTATACATAGGAGAGCTCGCCCATCCTTTGGGGGATGAGAGACTTATTTACCGTTGGTATTCCAATCAGGTTGGAAAAGGTTAAACCTATACTGACTAGATGGTCATTCAGATAATTTTACGAGCATGAACAAAACCAAGTTTGCTCGACAATCTTTTCTTGATGAGAAGGCTAACAACAACCCATGGTGAGCTTTTTTGTAAAGTGCGGCTCCTTTGTCTGAGAAAGCATAAAATTATGTAGAGGGGAATGGTCTTGGCTTGAATATGCCAAGGTGGTCATTTTCATTTGATGGTCTACATAGTCTGCAAAAGGAGATAAATGAGACGATGTAGATGCCCTTTCCTATACTTTAACGAATGGGAAATGAAGCAGCTGCGCTCGACAATCTTTTCATTATTTTAGGAGTCAGAAAAGAGCTTAAATGAAACTATAGTGTGGTCAATCGATTACAGTGGCACAGGTGGTGCCCCATGTCGGGACGGTGGATAGTGGTACAAATGTCATCCACAGAGTATGGACAGAGCAAGTGGCTCTTAAACATACCAATACATGCACGGGATAAATCGCGGCAGGGGCACGCGAGTCGGTGTGGCAAAGGAACGCAAAACAAGGTGGCTCTCGGACAAAGGTCAAGAGAGTCATGTGTGAATTATGGTGGATGAAATTGACTACATGTGATATGAGTGCAAGTTCGGAGGCAGTTATATGCCAAATACATGCAAAGGAAATGATCCGTCTTCCGGACGATGGTCTGGATATCCGCATAAGGTGCGGTGGATGGAGTAGACAACTATATGTTACAAAAATAAAAATGATGTTCCTTACGGGTGGTGGCCCGATAACCTGCATGAGTAGCAGTAGGAAAGTGTGATGCAAGTACAGGTCTGCAGACACTTGCATCACCATGTTGTGGCTCGTAAATCGAGGTAACTTCTAGGGAGCGGTTTATAATGTTTTTGTTAAACATGAGATGATGGTCTCATAAGGAGATAGAGGGTAGAAATTTGAGTCTGGAGGTGTGAGAGGTGTCTCGAACAGGTTTCGGGTGACTTTGGATCAGCAGCTAATGGTGCTGCCCCTGAATAGGGGTCTTTGATTTGTGGTAAAAACATTGCAAAACAAAAAGGGAAAAAACTACGCTATAAGGGACTCATAGTGGTTATATTAGGCATAGACTCTCTTGAGGTGGAGCCCGTTGTGCGGCTTCTTCAAGAGTCGATTGTCTGAGTCAGCGAAGAGGTATGCCCCCTTCCCGAGACAAAGGTCATTGGCAAGGTGGGATGACGAAATCTGGTCTTTTATGGGAAGAACCGATTCCACACTATGGTTTAAAGGGAATGGGGTAAAACCGAAGGTGGGATTACATATATCTCTGTCATCACGTAAGTGGTGCCGGGATATATCAGGTGGATATTCCACAGCCAATGAGATGGAAGGCCAACTGGTGGTAGAGATCATGTAAATGGTATTGGTTGTGGTTTTTGTGGCCTTGCCCCCAGTCTCCATTGAAGGAAGAGGGGCAGGC
This sequence comes from Pseudotsuga menziesii, assembly GCA_001517045.1. Lineage (NCBI taxonomy): Eukaryota > Viridiplantae > Streptophyta > Pinopsida > Pinales > Pinaceae > Pseudotsuga > Pseudotsuga menziesii. The sequence continues at coordinate 107,442 of LPNX010149510.1, forward strand.
TTGAAGATGGGAGGAGTCTTTGATAGACCTGGAGGTAGGTGCAACATCATCTCAATTGGATGGACATGAGTCAACACATCTTGGGGCCTCATAGGTAGGGTAGGTGGTTCAAAGTACCACACAGGATCTTCAAGTGTGAAATCCTATAGATTGCAGGTTGCCAAGATAGACTTACTCACGATCTCGGATGGTAGGAAAAGGAAAGGGAAAATCAAAAGGAAAATGTTGATCAAGAATCAACCCCACTATTTCCCTGGTAACTGAGGTTGAGGTTGCGACTGAGGTTGCTGCTACGAATGGAGCTATGGTTGCAGAAACAACGGAAGAGACAGGTCTGATGGACCGTTGGTGGTGGTGGAGACAAGAGGGTTGGTAGAACTGGACATCATGTAAATTGACATGGTGTCCGAAGAAGGAGGTGGGGGGTGAAATTCTTCGATCAGAGTGATCTCCGATTCAAGGGAATGTTGTCAAAGGTCAGCTAAAGCCATTCGAAACTCGGGTAAGTCTTGGCAATGGTGAGAATAGTGTCCATACAAACCGCAGAGGGCGCAAGCATGGTTTGTTCTCAGTGACTTGTTTCTCACTGTTGGCGCGCTTGGAAGTTCAACCATGGGGAGGTTTTTGGTTTTATCCATGGCATCCAAATGTGCGTGGATTATAGGAATCTTAGGGCAGTTCTGTGTTGGATGGCCCTATTCTTCACAGACAGCATAAGGCGGGATCTGTCAAGGTTCAGCGGTACCTTTTGCATTCTTGCCCCTGGCCCCTTTTGGGTGGGGCGATGTGGGTGTGGGTGTAGTGGTTGGTTTTTGCGGGCTGGGTGGAGGATGAGACTCGACCGCAATGGGTTGCACGGGGGTTAAGACTACCTAGGAAATTGGTGGTTGAGCTGGTGGATCAAGATACCACACATGAATTCCCAATGTAAAGTTGCGTAGGTTTAGGGTGGCCATTATTGGCTTGCTCATGACTCCAAGCGGGGGAAAGAGGAAGGGAATTGTATGGATTGGAGAGGAGCCCAGATAACTCCCTGATGGTTGTATGTGGGGATGAGGTTGTGGTTACAGCTGCACATAATGCTGCGGCTACGGATGATGTTGCGGTTGCTGTTGATGTTGCGGCTGTGGAGGGTGTTGTGGTTGAGTTTGGGGCTGCGGCTGCGGTTGTTGTTTGGGTGCAGCGGTGCTAGATGAGAGCATGCACAAGTCCGCAGTCTCGTTTGGTGTCGGTGGTGGTGACACTAAGGGGAAAGAAGCCATCATGGTGGTATCAGCAAACAACCCAGGGCCCACATTCAATAATGGGGAGGCTGGTATGTTGTCAACCATGGTGTTGACCGTAGGGATAACATTGGCGTGTGTGGTCATCCCTTCTAGATCAATGGTGTTGATCGTAGGGATAACATTGGCAGGTGCCATTAGCCCTTGAGGATCATGATAAGTCAGTTGGTCAACCGTCATGATTTTCCCTTCATGGGGGAACATCATGAGACGAAAGACAGTTGATGCTACAGCTCTCATGGTGTACATATAAATTCTTCCGAGGAGAATGTTATAGTCCAATTGAGCGTTGAAAACCTCTATGTCAATCAAAATTTTCTTTCTGGCTAATATGATGGGGATGTGGGGGAGGATTCCTTGGGCTTTAGTGGGATGGCCATCATAAGCCCACAGATTTGTGGAGGATGGTTGCAGAATTGGGGATCCAAGTTTCTACCAGACTAGGGTAGACATAATGCACGTGGATGCCCCCTCATCCACTATGTACCGGTGCATGACCAAATTCCGGATAGACACCAGGATTTGAAAGGCAATGGTTGATGGCATTCGTGGTTCTCCATTCTCCGTGTCGAATGTGATCAACTTGGAGTCAGAGGGGTCTACGGTCCTAAGGGTGGCTAGTAAGGATTTTCGCTGCGTTGGGAAATTTTTGAGTACCTCAAGAGCGGACATGGCGGTAGGTGTTTGGGCCAAATCATCCACGATGCTGTAGCTGACAGTAGCTCTAGCCATGGCATTATTGGAAACCCGACGTATGGGGGGGTGCAGGAAAGGGGGTAACTGAAGAGGTGCATTGAATGTTTTAGATGTATATGCCGTTGATGTGTCAGTAGGTTCGGTGTTGGTTTCGTACTGATTTCGTCTGGTTTGTAGATTGACCTCTTCAGTTGTCATAGCTAGCAGGTGGTGGACACTTGTTTCTGCCATGGGAGGTGCCCTTGAAGTGTTGGGATTGGGTTGGGGAGGGGGGCAGTTGCCACCAATCCTTGGACTGGTAATGGGTTTTGGTGCACCATAGGCGGAGGTCTTTGTGGTGGCGGTTTGGGTTGGGCTTGGTCCGTTGTGTTGGTGGCATGTTGAACCTTGTTCCTAATGGCATGCTTAGCATGATCCATGAAGGGACACTCGAATGTTTAGTTCATGTAGACCTCACAGAGTGTGCATGGTTGGTTTGTACGCAATGGGGCGTTGCGTCTCAGTGCATTTGGTCGTGGAGTATTTTGGGCTAGCCGGTTTGCCATGACATTGTTGGGAGGGTTTGGTTGTTGACCGCCTCCCTGGGGTTGATTATTTCCTTGGTTCTGGGGTCGGTTATTTATTGCTTGCCCTTGTTAATTATTGGGGGCTGGCTGGCTGGGACGATTTTGTTGTGCAAACACCTGTCCCAATGGAGCGGGTGGAGCAGGGGTGGGGGCTTGAACTGCTTGCACTGCTGGTGCATAGTAGATTTGGGTGGGTGGAGGTGCCACAAATGTGGGCATTTGTCCTGCGTATTGTTGTGTTGGCCAAGCCAAGGCCTGAGCCTACTGCGGTGGCGCAGGTTGTGCATAAGAAGTTGTGGCTCCGAACTGGGACATCATTCTTGCATAGTCCAGAGTTTGGTTTTGGTAGGCAACACTGGCAGTGTTGCTTGTTTGTGGTGGTATTGCAGGTGGTGTTGGATGGTGATGTGGTTGGTGGGAGACCAATCCTATGATGCCATCTGCGGTGGCGCAGGTTGTGCATAAGAAGTTGTGGCTCCGAACTGGGACATCATTCTTGCATAGTCCAGAGTTTGGTTTTGGTAGGCAACACTGGCAGTGTTGCTTGTTTGTGGTGGTATTGCAGGTGGTGTTGGACGGTGATGTGGTTGGTGGGAGACCAATCCTATGATGCCATCTGTAGCATGAGATGCCCCCTGTGCATCTCGGTAGGAGGTGCCTGCGCGGGGAGTGTCTGGGATGATGGTGTAAAGGTGTCCAGACTGTGCATAGATCAGATCAAACTACTGGGCTTTCAGGATGGCCTCCTCTTCGGATTGGGGACGTTCAGATGCGACGTCCTTTGCTATAGGTGGGAGCAAGGTTTTAAGGAACCAATCCAGGAAGATCTTGTCATCAAGTTGGATCTTACACAAACTATGGCGTCGCTGCCACTCATGGATGTGGTTAGTTATGTGGGTCATAGTATTTTGGCGGCAAGATAACAAGATCTCCACTCCTTACTCATATCTGACGGGAGTTGGAAATATTGCAGGAACATGAAATCCATGGAGTTGAAATATGGGTACTTGGCTTGTGGTAGCTCAATGTACTACTTGGCTACAACACCTGTGAGGGTGCGTTGGAATAGTCTTAGCCTGATCGAATAATCTACGATGCTATTTGATGAGCACCATAGATGAAATGTCATGATGTGGTTTTGGGGGCACTCCCCTGCCTTCCCTTCAAACTTGGGAATGTCTGAGGGAAGTTTGGTTGGCATGGGAGGCCAAAAGATTTGATCGCGGATAAGGTCATTTGCTAACCAAGCCAAATCAGGAAAGTTGAGATGTGCCATGAAAGGAAGGTTTGACCCCAGGCTGATATGAGATGGGGAAACCACGATGGTGGGGTTTGCGGGTGCATCATGCACCTGCATAGCTGGGGGTACTTGTGGCACCATTGTGGATGGGCCAGTGCCCCCAAGTGTGGTGGGAGGGACAGTGTGGGTGGAAGGGCCACTGCCCCCATGTATGACATGAGGGGCAATGTAGGTGGAACGACCACTGCCCCCATGTGTTGTAGGTGGGATAGCTTGAATGGTCAATATGGGTGGTGGCAGCTGACTTATGACGATTTGCATAACCATGTCGGGGCCACCTGTAGGGTTGTTGGTGATAGTTTGTGGTGTGGACATGGGTCCACTAGCAATTGCTATGCTGGAAAATGGATTCAGGTTTGCACTAGCCATGGGGCTTGAAGGTGCAGTGTGTAGATATGGTTTAGACTGATATGGGTATGAATCTGAATCAGAGGCTATGTGGCCTTCTGATGGTGCGGGGGTTCATCGAGAATGGTCTCGACGATGTCGGTTTAATGACCCGAACTGTGGTGGTTCGCCTCTTAGGCGTGAGGAAGAGCATGAGGGATCAATCGTGTCAAATTTGTATGTCAAACTGGTGGTAATGATTTTTGGACCCCGGTTTCAATGGCTTCCTATTCACTGCAGGTGGTCACTCGGCCACCAAGACTGCTAGGAGACAACGCTTGGCTTTTTCCTCACAGGAGTGCTACTCAATCGGCGGGGGTCGTTGCCCGTTTCGCTTGGCAATTCCTCTCAGTGGCCAGCTACTTTGGGGTTCTCGTGGTACTCCTCACAATGAGTTTCTAGGATGAGCCTAAGTACTTCCCATGGTTAAGGCAGTCAGGGACTTATGTCCTCAAAGATTGCATATTTTTAACTTAGTGTAAATTGTAAATTTTACTGGCTCACTTAGCGTCATGAACTGAGTTGGGTTGATTTATATGGTATGGTGTGTATGCATTTTGTTTTCCTATTATATCTGGTGGCTGCTTAAATGGTTTATGAATATTCTGCAGAGTTCATAACATTGTGAATGAAAGCAATAAACAGTAATCAATTTTTTTTAGATATGTACCATTTGTAATCCTGAATCGTGATAGCCTGACTAGGTGACTACCTTACACCTATATTTCTCTTCAACTAGAAGAAGGTGTTGGGCTCTCAACAAAATGGGACTAAGCCCATCCGTAGATCCATAGGTCACCCTTCGGATGCAAGGTTGGTCAATAGGGAGGATGCTGAGCGCCGTGAGAAGCCCTCCTTCTCTACCCCCTCTACCTTCCAAGTCACTCGTTTTTAGTGGCTTCGAAAAATATTTGGTGAAGTGCCTATTACTATACGAGATTTTCCCTTCGTCTTATCCTAGAATACCCCGAAGGGTGATGACTAGGTAGAGGAGGAAGGGTTAGGAAAGATGTTGATTTTAAGTATGTTTTAATCAGACTATGTTCATTAACCTATTAAGTATTGATTTACACTGTGATTTAATTAATCTTTGTATGTAAATGAAATGGACATAAACAAAAATAGAAACAGAAATAAACACATTTTGGATGGATAGAGGCGGCTGAGCCGCACTGACAGTCCTTAACTATTAAAAAATTGAACTCTAAGTGACAGATCACACTTTTCGGGTCAAATGTGGCGAGGGGGTCGCCAACTTTTTCCAAAAATAGGCAAGGGGGTTGCTCAGAATTTGCAGACAGAAGTGAGCTGACTTCTGGAAGGGGGTCACACCTTTCAGGGATAAATAGGCGACCTGGTTGCACCTGTGAGGCCAAAATGAGCAACCTGGTCCCCTTTCTGGGCCTGATAAGAGCGACTTTCTCCAGAAATTGAATTTTTTTTGACCTCGAGTCAGATCCAGCCGATAGTAACCTGTACTGTGGCCAAATGGACTTGGATTTTCCTTGAGGAGGCTCGACAGTAACTAGAAATGTAAATAAACAAGAATCTAAGCTAGATTTTAATCAGAAAATTAAACTAGGGCAAAAAATGAACTAAAAATTGAAATTTTGAAAAAATAAACCCAGGGATCCTGTGGGATCGACCTGGTAGGGTTGCCAGTTTTGTAGTAGGGATTTCTCCCTTACTACAGGGAAGGAATGGCTACCTTTTGTCTATAGGACGGAAGGATAGGTTCTTGGTGGTGAATGCAAAGAAAAATAAACAAACAGAACAAAAAAATGAAATGAAATGAAAGAAAAAAGAAACCCCTCTGCAAACAAGGTTAGGGTTTAGCTCCAATACCCTTTAAGAACATGTTATAAAACTTGCAAACAAACAATGGAAACTTGCAAGAAAAGATGGGTTAGAGAAAACTAAGTAAACAAGACAAAACAAACATTATACCTTCATTTGGTGGAATGGGCCACCATGCCCTAGCTTGGAGAAGCACCTCTCTCTCTTGGCAATGGGGGAGCTATGGCTCAATGGGAGGATGGATGAGAGGGAGTGTGGATGGCTTGAGAGACAAATGGTCTCAAGGCATCCACTCGGGAAGCATAATAGTATGTAAGGGAGAAGTGTTTTGAGAGTGACCCCCACCCCTTTATTTATAACTTTTTAGGGGGGTGATTCCATGAAGATGGGTAACACTTTTTGGCCAAATGTGGCGATGAAAACCTGATTTTTTACTCATGTACTAGAGAGAAGCCCTGAAAACGCATATATGCCATGTGAATTTTGACTTGCAGTAAAAAAACAAATTGTAGAATATTATGTTAGCTTCATAGTGATATTTTTTTAAAAATATTCCGATATCATTTAATGTGTGAATTTTTGCATTTAATGAACTGTGTGACCTTAAAAATTTGAAGAAGCTAATAAGTGGCTCGTGTCCATGTAGAGTAATTCAATCTTGCATTAATAATTTAAAAAAAATAAATATATGAGCATGATCTACATAAAATGCAGTGTGATGTGCATATTTTTTTGTTAATTTTTTTCGCATTATACAATTATTTATTATTTTTCGAAAGTGACCACATTTGATTTCAGCATCATTTTAAACACATATTTGTCCACGTAAAGGAATTTTTTCTATTTTTTCAAAAATTGAAAAACCAAAGATACCCTTTTGAAGAGGACACGTCGATATGTGATGTGTGCATTTTTAAGAATTTTTTGGCAGTGTATTTTTAACTCTGCGGATTTTTCTTTGAGCTGCTTCAAAGTTGCAGTGTGGTTTTCTAAGTATAAGTTTTAAAAGTAATTAAAAAATAAATATCATATGAATGCCAAAATGCGTGTATGATACGTCAATGGATAGAAGATTCGTTGGTGAATCTATCGGTATCAACTCCGCTCAGTTATGTGCTAGGAATGGCAGGGTTTACACCTTTGCAAGGCACAGGAAATTTTCCATTTGTTTGAATGAGGGCTAAGTTTGTTTTTTTAAGCCCTCGACCGAGGTATGAACCTCGACCGAGGTATCTAAATACCTCGGTCGAGGGTTTTTAAAGCCCGCAATACCTCGGTCGAGGTATTTAAATACCTTGACCGAGGTATTTAAATACCTCAGTCGAGGGCTTAACAAGCCCTCGGTCGAGATATTAAGACCTCGGTCGAGGGCTTAACAAGACCTCGACCGAGGTGCATTTTTATGTTTTTGCCGAAATGTGCTTGCCAAAAAGTGTTACCCAGGTCCGTGGAATCACCCAGGGTTCTAAGCCCCTGGTCAAGGATTTAGCCCTTTTTTTGGGATTTTAGTCCCTTTCACTTCAAATTTATCTCTTTTTAGGGTTTTAGGCTCCTTTGAGGGGTTTTAGCCCCATTTTGGAGGTTTTATCCCATAGGAGAGCTATTTAGGCTCTTTTTAGGGGTTTTTAAGCCCTTTTTCATGTTTTTAAGCCTTCTTGAGGGTGTGGGGGTCAAATGGGGGTTGTGCACGAGTGTCCTTGGGTGGTGTAGGCAATGTAGAGTCGAGTGAGGGATTTTTTGGGTTAACATCCATACTAAAGCAACACCCTGAAGTGCTCTTCCTATCGATGGCACTGCCTGCCCAATCTGAATCAACATAACCCTCTAGGTTAATTTTCTGATTCACCTCAGACTTGAGCCCATAATCAATTGTACCCCTTAGGTACCTCAGAATATGCTTTGCAATAATCAAGTAAACATGTCTCGGATCTGTCAGGAACTAGCTCAAGGTGTTCACAGCAAAGCAAATATCAGGTCTCGTATTTGTCGGGTACATCAAGGACCCAATCATCTGATGATACATCGTAGCATCAACCGCTTCTGATGAAGCATCGCTCAATAGCTTTAGGTTTGATGCCATAGGTGTGGTCATGGACTTGCATTCCATCATCCCAAATCTCTTTAGGATCTCTACTGCATACTTCCCTTGTCCGAGGAAGATTCCATCCGCATTCTGCCACACCTCCATGCATAGAAAATAGTGCATCATACCCAAGTCTTTCATTTCAAACTTGGCAGCAAGCTTCCTCTTCGTATCAGCAATCAACCCATCCACACATGTTATGAATAGATCATCTACATACAGTAGGAGTATTACTGGGTTACCATCTTCAACCTTGTATTAAAGGTTGGAATCTGCTTTACTCTTGGTAAATCCCAAACTGGATAGAAAGCTGTCAATTCTACCATACCATGTCCTAGGTGCCTGTTTCAAACCGTACAGGGATTTATTTAATTTACACACATGAGATTCCCTGTCATGTGTCTCAAAACCAAGTGGCTTCTCCACATACACTTCCTCTTCCACTACACCATTTAAGAAGGCAGTCTTGAAATCCATCTGGTGTATCTTCCATTTCATTACTGCAGCTAGAGAAAGTACTGATATGATGGAAGTGTATCTGGCTACAGGTGCAAAAGTTTCTTCATAATCTATTCCTTCTTTCTGGGAGCAGCCACGAGCCACAAATCTTGCTTTATATTTCTCTATGCTACCATTTGCAGCATGCTTGATCTTGTAGATCCATTTGGAAGTTACAACATAATTCCCTTCTAGTCTTGGGATAATATCCCAGACATCATTCTTCATGATTGATTGATACTCTTCGATCATAGCATCCTTTCATTCTTTCCTTTTTGCTTCTTATTCATAGTTGGAAGGTTCTCTATCGATGAAGTCACATAATAAGGCTACATACCCAGAGCAGGACTTGGTCCTTTTTCTTTCTCTATGATTTTCTTCTGGAGCCCCATATCTTTCTACACCTTGCATAGCTTCTCATACCCAAGCAGGTTTCCTCTTGTGAGGATTCTTCTCCTGAGGTGGATCTATAGGTTCTTGAGGTTCTTCTAATTCTTGATCTTCTTCTTGAATTTCTTTGTTCATGGTTGTGTCATGAATTTTGGGTGCTTCTATTTCTTCAGGATCTTCAACAGGTCTCTTTATGGATTTGTTGTAAGCTGAGTCTTCATCAAATTTTACACCCCTGCTGATGTCGATCTTATTGAATCCTGAGAAGTATATTTTGTAAGCCTTCGAGCTTTCAGAGTATCCCACAAATATACCCTTCCTTCCTAAAGGATCTAACTTTGTCCTCTTTTCTTTTGGAATGTGTATGTATACTGGACATCTGAATATTTTGAGATGGTTGAATTCTGGTTTCTTTCCGGAGAAGACTTCTTCAGGGGTCTTGTTCTCAAGTACTATGTGTGGAGTACGGTTCTATACGTATACCGCAGTTTTGGCATCTTCTGCCCATAGATGCATGGGAAGATCTTGATCATGAAGCATGGCCCTTGCTGCTTCCATGACCGTTCTATTCTTCCTTTCAGCAACCCCATTATGTTGTGGATTATATGGAGTGGTGTTGGCACCCCAACAACTCCCCTTGATTTTACAAAAATCAAGGGACCCCCATTAGAATTTGTCGAATACTTGCTCTTGGTTTGCTTTAACTCTGTAGCTTTCTTCTTTGTGATACTTGTTCGTTTGACTTGGGTTTCCTAGGATTTAGTGATTTTGGTTGGTTGACTCTCTTGACTTCCTAATTGCTTAACAATGCTTGCTTCATCTTATTTGGTTTTATTTGATTCTATCCCATACCTCTAATTTCTTGAAGTAGATTGATTTTCCCATTCGCCAAACTTACAAAGTTTCGGTCTTCAATACTATAAATGATTAAAAAGAGCATTTTTGCAGATAGATAAATTTCACTATGACTAAGAAAAGTAATTAGATGACCAAATTTTATTCATGATTACTCTTAGTATTATGACCTTAAATTTTATGTATTTTAGTTTGTCATTAAAGTTATATATTCACTCTAAGGATAATATTAATTTGAACATTTAAAATATATATATATATATATATATATATATATATAAAATCTTTTGTAACTTCATTTTTTATATATATAATGGTGTGTACATGGAGGGTTAAGCCTTATATTAATAGACAAGTAGAAAGTGGATTACATCATTATTGAATTAAAGTGAAAAACAAGTAAAATATATATTGAAATGGTTTTTTGATACATTTTTTATTATTCCCAAACTTATACCTAAAGTTTAGAGAATATTTACATTATTCATCTATGCATTCTTTAATATATATATCTATACAAATGATCTATGGCTAATCTTCACTATGTTTACATTCAATATTTAATAAAGTGATTTTATGAAGTTAGGTAGGATTTAATTTTTTTTATTCATTTTAAATGAACGGCCCACTTGAAAATCACTTTTCTTATGCTCCAAAAGAGTCATAAAAGGAGGAATTTGGCTTTGGCAACGTGTTATAAAAT
>LPNX010149510.1:118272-141579 GCA_001517045.1 Pseudotsuga menziesii
TATATATATCTATACAAATGATCTATGGCTAATCTTCACTATGTTTACATTCAATATTTAATAAAGTGATTTTATGAAGTTAGGTAGGATTTAATCTTTTTTTATTNGGGGGGGTTTTTCTTAGCAGAAGAGAGGATATTTTATGATCTTCAATTCTGTTTCCTTTTGTAAATTTTATGTTGAAAAAAGAAGAAGAGACACTTCCAGGAAGGGGGCGCGTGACAGAGCAAAGGAGGTGTTGTTTTCTCTGTTCTGTAAATGCTGCTGCCAGACAGGGCAGATNTCCAAAAGAGTCATAAAAGGAGGAATTTGGCTTTGGCAACGTGTTATAAAATGTTGATCATATTGAAACTGCAAAAGGGCAGTATGCATATCGCTAAGACAATTCAACGAATGTCATGCACACGAGGAATTAGTTTGAATTTTTGAAGAAGTGTTTCATGCTGCTGAAAATATGGACGTGTAAGCTTCGAATGGTGCCATGAGTATAAAAAAGATCAACGCCAAAATGATTCAAGTCGTTTACCTCACATGAATCCGAAAAAGTTGCCAGCATATAAGAAGAATGAATCATAGATCGCGGGTGCAGTTTACCACGCTGTTGTGTCATCAAATTTATACCAGATTCNTTGAAGATTCGTTGTATTTCTCTGCGAGGATGGAGTGTTAAAGAAACTTATATGAAATATATTTTGTTACTAGTCTTTCATCATATTTGAAGCTGAAGCTATTATATGAGTAATACTGGACATCTGCAAATGATACTGTGACTGGTATTTCATTTTTGGATTTTATATTTCAGTCTGTTCTCTTTTTGTTTATATATAAACTCTGTGTGCTGTGACACATTGATGTTTCAAAATTTGTTACACTTTGTCATCTCAAGTTAGTTTCTTTTGGATAAATGTTTCATTATGATTAAGTTTATTAGTGTGTTCACTATAAGCATTAGTGATAATGAGATGCTTTTCTATTTATTTAAGTTTTCATTTGTATGTTCACAGTGAATTTTAAATAAACATTATTCCTAATTCAAATGACTGTCTTGATAATTAATTATTGATCAGTTTTTAGGAATTGAAAGTTGATTGTGTGTTTATTAGTTAAGTTTCATTTCTACTTAACAGAGTAACTTTTGTTATGATTTAAATATGTCTGTTTAGATCATACTTTAGCATTCTGTTATTGATTAATAATTAATATAGTTTCAAACTTGCTCTCAGCTGAGATAGGATTAATTAGGATAAATAGATTAGTTAGTTGTAAATTTATTTTATTATTTTATAAATTAGCACTGTTAAATCATTTTGCATATTATAAGTAAGTTTTCATATTTAGAAAACTTCTCAAAAATTGAAGTCTTTCCTTAAGAAAGCAAACTTAGGACTTTTAAGTATATAGGTAGGATAGATATTAGAATAGGTTAAATTTTGCTGGTTTTAAGTTCTCCTTAAGAGACAAACTAGCTGGTAGCAGGACCATAACCTGCGAGGTTTTGTTAAACCAAACATACCGGACGCTGCTTTAAGCTGATTGTGTGGACAAAACCTCCTTATTGACTCTGATTCATAAAATCAGGCCAACAAGTGGTTAACTCCCTCTTAATCCCTAAATCTTTGCATAATGCTTTGAATTCATTTGATGTGAATTCTCCACCATTATCTGATCGAAAGGTCTTGATCTTGTTTTCAGTGTGGTTCTTGATCAAGGCTTTGAATTCCTTGAACTTGCTGAATACTTCATCTTTGTTCTTCAAGAAGTATATCCATGTCTTCCTAGAAAAATCATCAATAAAAGTATACATACCTGCTTAATGAACTGGATGACATCGGACTGCATACATCAGAATGAATGATTTCCAAGATTCCTTTTTCCTTGCTCTCGCTACTTGGAAATGTCTTCGTTGTGTTCTTTTCTTTCACACATCCTTTACAGACACCGTCATGTTTTGACTAGATTTATGGAAGTCCTTCAAAAGCTTTGCTTCCAAGAGGTAGTGCTCTGTAGTGCACATGTGCAATACTTCTATGCCAAAGTTAATTTGGCTCTATGGATCAAGGCTTGTTCTGGATGGCCCTTCAATTTGTATAGACCTCCCTCTTGTTCCCCAATTACTACTGCATCATCAATAGTCTTTCCCTTTGGCCACATGAGAACTTGGCCATCTACAAATGCAACCCTCAAGCATTTTTCATCCAATCTAGATATGGATAGGAGGTTCTTCTTTAGTCCTGGTACAAACAATACATCATTCATCGTCATAGACTTTCCAGAGTCTAGATTATAGTAGGATTCCCCACTACCTTTTATTAGATACTGGTAGCCATCTCCAAGTTTCACCTTGTGGGGTGATTCATGTTCTGATAGTTTCACAAAGGATTCTTTGAATCCTGTCATATGTTTGGAATCCCCACTGTCTATAAGCCAATAATTGCTTCCATGTGTGATGTTTCCTGTGAGAGTGGAAATCAAGACATATTCCTCATCACTTGAGGAATCATCATTTTCTTGTCTGATTCTCTTTATGGAAGGTTCATCATCCTCTGCAACATGAGCATGATGTCTTCTCTTATTTCCCTTCTTCTTATTTTTGATTTTAGGGCAATATTTTTCATAGTGTCCTACTTCATCACATGTATAACATTTGATTTTAGACAAATATTTTCTAGTGTTATTTTTATGGAAGTGCTTACCTCTGGGGTGATGAGAGCTTCTTTTGCTTTTCTTGGAGTGTACTGTGAGAGCTTGATCTTCACTTCCCATACTTTCTTCTCAAGCTGCTATCCAAGCTTCTTCTTGAGAGCATTCTTCCCATTGTCTGCTAAATTTGACTAGCTTCTTTCTGGCACAAATCCCTTGAATAAAGGAGTCCCATGATCTAGGGAGACCATTCAAGGTGGTCATTACAATCTCTTCATTCTCCAATTCTTCATCCACTGCTTCAAGTTGTTCTTTGATCTCGGAGACCCTTGTGAAGTATGGTTGTATGGTCTCCGCATTCTGGATCTTCACATTATTCAACTAGTTCCTTAAAGTCATCTTTTGGTTTATGTTCTTTACTTCAAACAGTTTGCTCAGGGCATCAAACATAGATTTAGGTGTCTTTAGGGAGGACACCTGTGGTATGAGGTGATCTTTGATTGAATCAGCAATAATGCTCTTAGCCATGACCAACTTCTTTTTGTGTAAGGCCTTAGCCTCATCTCCCTCTGGAACTGGAACCTCCTCATTGATGTAGGAGTCCAACTCATTTTCTTCCAGGACCAGGGAGATCCTATACTTCCAGGCTCGGAAGTTATCAGCTCCCTTAAGCTTTTCATCAAGCTTGGTATGATGAGACATCTTAACTGAGAACCTCAAATGGAAATACAAAATATTTATATCTTACCAGGTTAGGATGTCGGATCTAGATCTGTATCTGAAATTCAGCAGAGCTGGTTCAGGATAAGATTAGGGTTTTACTTTTCCAAAGTTCTATCCAACTAAAAACTTTGATCTTGATCTCTAAACTTCATTTTTGAGGAGGAGATTAATCCAAGGCTGGGCTCACTCAAAAATTCCAATTATGTGGAAAGCCCTAATTTTCGACAGTAGTGTCGGGTCAAAAACTGAAAATGCTCAGAATTAGATTCTGCTTCAACAGAAAGATGCGCCCTAGAGAGGAGAGTCATCCCAACCTTCTTTTGCTGAAAATTTGTGGAGAGATATCCAAAAAGTAGGAAGCCCTAGTTTCCACAGCTACACAGTGTCTTCTTCTCAGGTTAGCTCTGATACCATGTTATATTTTTATCAGTCAAGCTAGCATTATATTAGGATATTTAACTGAGAGAATAACAAGCAAAACAATCAAACACAAGAGGCAATGAACACAATGTTTTTCCTCAAGGAAACCATAAAGGAGAAAACCCCACAACTTCCTTAGAGATAGAATCAACACCAAAAGAAAAACCCCAAAAAATAGTAAGATCATTCTCCCAACAGCAGTAGTCTCTTTCTTTCTAGTCCCAACAACTTCTTCTCTCTCAACTATGTGCTACAACTGAGTGTGAGTGAGTGTGTGATAAATAGAGAGGCTCACTCTTTATTTATACTAATTCCCGACTTGACAATAACTCACTAGGGCCGAATTCTCTAGGAGAGTCTAATAACCCTAGGGCCCCACAACTGCGGGGACTTTAAACCTTGATCAATAGGAGGGTTACCCACAATGACTTGACATGAATTCTTTACATTATTAAATCTCCTGATAGGAACATCGGGGCATGACATGACTCACATACATTATGGACACTTCCTAGAATAAACATCGGGGGTAAAATACATAAGATATACAAGTGAATACATTACGAAGTTACAAATACATTAATAGTACTATGTTTTAGATACAGATCTCTTCCTCTCATTTCAATTGTATAAATCAATGGTTCAACGCTCTACCAAATTCAAATCCTTAACCCTGATTCTCACACACTTAGTATGACTCCACATATTTATTTGAAAACTTCATGTATATGTGTCTCATTCAATAGATTCACAATCCTTTTATACTTAATATGGGATTTCAATCCCTCCCATAAGAGTTTTTTCACACATTTATCCCAAATCACTCATATGACAATCCTCATACACATTCTTCAACACTCTTCAATGTAATCAATTGTCATTCTCTGTCAAATTCAATCAGTTTACTATCAACCATTCATGCACTTTGTAAAACGCAGTTTGGAAAACCACACATACCTCTTCAACCAATCAATTTCTTGGAAAAATTCTCATGAGCCACACATTAGACCCCGTTTTGCACAAAACCTAGGCCACATAATTTGCAAATTCGTCTTTGTTCTTTCAGAAAGTTAACCGAAAGTTCAATGACGGTTTGAGGCAAACACCCTCTAGTATTCTTTGCATTTCTTCAACATAACGATTTATGCATTTTTTTTCCAAACAAAGTACTCCTCCAAAGCAATCCAAATGTGTCTTAATCTCCTGTCTTCAGAGCCTTACCACAAAACGTAAAATATCAATGTTCTCCAACATAGACTCTATAACATGCATTTTTCCCAAATCAATTTCAGGACTAGATTGATGTTCTATCACTAGAATCATATAAGAAAACAATTACTAACTCACATTCACCTTTGTTGAACCAATATCCATTTTTAAAGAGTTCCTCACTAGAATTAAACAAAGATTAGTCTTCGTTTTGTCTATCTCTCTCATAGAAAAAACACATAGTTCACTTTATCAAATGCAACTCATATCAGATTTCACACCAAACATTTTACCACGAGGTTTACTCTCATACTCTATCTCACGTATAGAATCTAAATCGACACACATAGATAATCTTATTTACATTGATTTGGATTCCTTTTTCTAGCATAAAACAAAACCATTTTAAACTACAACCAATACAGTCAAGGGCCTCCAAAAGGCCCCTATTTCATCATCAAGCCATGTGCAAAACCAAGCAATTGAAGTTTGTATCAGAATACTTGCATATATTCATTCATTTAACACAAATCACTTACACAATTTGTGGTATAAACCATATGCATTTCTTCCATTCACAAGTGTTTGTAGAAACATATGATAAACTTCCTATTGATATGGTATTTACAGGCTTGGTTTATAGCTTATCCAACCTCATAACAAAACCCCATCAAACTTACTCCTACGAATTCCTTCTTTGTTTTACAAGATATACAAAATACCACGCAAAAACCAATCTCCTACAACCTTGCAACTTCTTACCAAGAATATATATTTATTCCATCCTTATCCTTATGACTCATAAAAAACCTACTATATATTGATTCCATCGTTATCCTTATGACTCATCAAATACCTCCTATAATCTAGCTTCTTGTAGAATATATATTGATTCCATCCTTATCCTTATGACTCATCAAATACTTTCTATAATCTAGTTTCTTGTCCTTATACTTCCATGAGCCCATTCGAATACTTCCATCGGAAGAGGACTTAGTTACAATATATCAACATCTCACTAAATTACCTTAATGAATTGTTACTTGAGGTAACATCTAATCACAATTTTCGAACTTTTAAATTGTAGTTAACCAACCATAAGAAAATGCAAGTGTGTTTACAAGAAATTTACAATTAAGTTCCTCTTTGGACTAATTCCAAGACCTCATGGTCTGGCCAAACTTTAAACTTTGGAGGGGAGCAAGATGCTCCCGCATCACTTTCCCTTGGATATAAATAGAAAGAAGAAACCACTTTCAACTTCAAACTTGTTCAGAAGATTTTTTCCCCTGAGTAAAAGCAATTGTTTAAACCAATTACTAAGGATACAAGAATAATAAAATGTTATTAAATTTTAACATATATCAAATAAATAATTTTCAAAAAAATGTGAGAAGATAAAACCATGTTTCCATGCCTTTTTCGTTCACAAGTCTTAACCCATGCCTTCGTGAGTTAGTAGTGTTAGCCTATCTCAATATCAAAATAACAAAAACAATTTCATGTTTAAGAAACAACACATACGAGTTTCATTAAAGTTTTCTTTTAGATTATTATCATATTTATATAAAAATTGAAAATAACATCTTACAAAAAATAGTAGCTCCAAGTCCGTGGCAAATGAAGGAGAGAACTTTCAAACTGTCTAGAGAAATGGGTATCTAAATTCAACACATGCTTCTAACTTTTGAGGTCGATAATGAAAAAGAAGTCATGTCTGAAATTCCATAGGTGATACTTCGTAAATTCATTAGTTGATAAATTTTTGGTGCTTGGTAAATTTGGTACTTGATAAATTGTTGATTCTTGGTGGGTGGCTGGGTTAATTCCTTAATTAACATAGTTTAAAACTAACTTCTTATTCTAAAATGGTACCCACCTCTCTCACAAAGTTGCACTTTTGGACTTCAAAACTAATTTATCCTTTGAAGGAAGGGCACAAAGTCCAATTAAGGAAATTAAAGGAAGGACACGAACCTGTATTGTGAAAATGCTAGGTTAATATAATAAACAAAGAATAAATGGAATGAAAATCAAATCCATCCATTGAAGGAAAAATCATCCACATACTCTTCAATCAAATGGGAAAGTTTCAATCAAGTGGGAAAGTTTCAATTTACGTTATTAAATATATAATAACAACTAGCTATTATACGTGACTTATCTAGGTATACATATATCTTAACAAGCCTATTAATAAAATATATTGACGATTTATTAATAAAAAATAATGACCATTTGAAAAAATAATTAACCATAAAAAAATTCCCTACCAAATTGTTTGCCTGTTAGTTGAGACGGGTTATAATAATTTTTACCAGTATTTTGATGACTAAAATGCCTCATGAAGGGAAATGTCCTTCAAATTCCAAACCTAGTTGGTGGCATCGGGTAAACTACCCTACCTTTGTCTCATTCAACATTTGGTCTGAGTTTTGTCACACACCTAATTCTACCCTACGTTTTTTTGGAACAATTATAAAACCAGGTATTATAACTTTTATTTATGATTATGTACACATACATATCATACCACTCTAGTTCTTATTTCCATGTTATAAATAGGAAATTTACAATGATAATCATTTTCTTGATTGTTATTAATCATGCATTTGATTGGTTCATAACCTAATTTGTATAAATTGAAGCATCTTATTATATTTGCAATTGAACAATTCATTTGGTAATAAAGACCATCTTTCCGACTTCTTATTTAATATCGTTAGAGTAATCTAAACATCAGGGGAAAAATTCATTCTATAAGTCATGCAGGGTTTAAAGAGTTTTCAAGATTCACAACTGTTTAAGAAATAACGATAATATAATGTTTATAAGGTTCCAATTAAGGTCATTATTCTCTATACACGTTTGTTCTCTTTCACTTGTATTTAAATTCTTCTTTAAAACTACTTTAAAATTTTATTTACATTGATAATATAATACCTATATTACATGAACATTGAGCTATTTAACTTATAATATATACTATGTATAACTGATATGATTGCTATTCCACAGATTAATGGAGGCTGCTCGGGTTGGTCCTTCATCGAACCCTACCTCTTCATCTAGGGCATTAGAGTCGTGTTTCCCTATGAGATGGTTACCTAATGTGTATTCCGTCTTTCACTATTAGGGGGTTTGGAGGTCCTAACAAATTAAAAGCCCTTGGATTATTGGTGGATATGGTCCAAAGAAATTTAATCTCTTTCCAAGAAATAATGTGCACTCGAGACTTTGCTTTACTCTCCTTTGCTAAGATAAGAGAATATTGGGAATTTTGTGCGACTAACTCTTTGGGACTTTCTAGTGGTCTCCTGTCGGCATGGAACTCTAGAGTTTTCAGGTGGAAGGATTTACTTACCTCGATGGGTATCTTCTTACAGGCGGTTTTCAAGGGTTCTTCTTGTCCTTTTTCTTTATTGAATTTTTATGGGCCTTACCAAGGAACCGTGAACTATTATGGAAATCGATGGTGGATGGGGGTATTTTAAATAACCCTAATCTAATCATAATCTAATCATTGCAGTTATCTCAATTTTACGTTCTCTGATGTGTGAGTTTGGGGGGCTAAGGATAGTATTCATCCATTTTCAGGATTCTTCACACAACTTCTTATCAGAACAGGGATGGTTGATATTTCCCCAATAAATTTCAAACAAACTTGGTGTAATGTATGTGCTGGGATTGAAGGTATTAGTAAGCATCTTAATAGATTCCTTTCAGCTAAATCAGTGGTGTCCTCTCTTTACAGGTATAGAGCTTGGTCGATTCCTTCTACTATATCTTATCATTATCCTATATGTTTCAAGTGGGATGACAATATCGGTAGGCTATCATATCCATTCAAGTTTAACCACTCTTGGTTGGTGGAGGATGATTTCAAGATATTGATACAAAATTCTTGGATCAACTTTGGACCGTTAAGGAACTATGATGTGATGTGTGATCGAGTGGATCAATAACCTCCTTGCACTTAAAATGAATCCTATTGAGACTAGTTTTAGATACTTAGGTTACTGGATAAAACCATTGAGGTATTGTATCAATGACTGGAGATGGATCATTACAAAATTCGAACAAAAAATTATCAAGTAGTCTTATAAGTTTCGATCCATTGGGGGTCAACTTATTCTTATTTGGGCTGTTATGTGTGGAATTCCAGTGTATTTGTTCTCTCTGGCGAAGATTCTGACCACTATCATTAGAACTCTTAGAAAAAAAAAAGATGTATAAATTTTTATGGAGCGGCACAGTCAACGGGTGAAATATGCATTTGGGAAAATGGGAATATATTGTGATACCTTATGATTTCGAGGGATGAGATATTAAAAACCTTGAATGGTTCAACATATCCCTTAGACTAAAGAGTTTTGGCAGGCCCTAAGTGGTAAGAGCTTGTGGAGTTAGGTTATTATTACTAAATACATGGGTCGATGGTCTCTTTTAGGATGGGTCAGGGATCCACTAAAATCGGTTCAAAAGGTGCCATATTTATGGAATGGTTTTAGCAGAGTTTATAAGTGTCACTAGAAAAGAGCTAATATGGAAGGTGGGTAATGGACAACATATGAAGTTGGGAGTGGATCCCATAGTAGGTATGGAGGACTCTTGTGTTTTCTCGCTAGAGTTCGTGAATTATCTAAATGATTATGGCTTATATACTCTCTTTGATGTTTGTAACCGGGGGGAGTGGTATAGAAAAGAGAAGTGTTGGATGGAAACGGTGGACCTAGAACTGACAAGAACCTGGGTCGAATAATGGAATATTTATATGTGCATTCTCAAAAGGTTGGGTTTACAATTGAAGGATTGTGAAGACCAATTAGTATGGGATATTAACACACCGAATGGGAAGGTCACTGCAAAGTTGGCCTATAAACACACAGTTAGTTCACAGCTCAATCCGAGGGAAGGGTGGTGGAGACAACAATTATGGAGTTGGAAGATATCGGTCAAGCTCAAATGTTTCACTTCGTGCAGAGAATAGGATCGGTACTTGGGATATCTGATGAGACGAGGATGGTAGGGACTTAATCATTGATGTCTACTCTTTCGAAAGAGCATTATGTTGATAACTTGTTTGTTGATTGTTATTTCAGGAAAGATATTAGGGGAAGGGTGGTTGGGATATTGTTAACTGCCTTCATGGGGGATTCATCATCGATGATTGTTAATATGAATATATGGACTAAAAATTCATATCAACACCTATATTTACCTATATTCATCAATTGGATTATATGGTGTGCCAGGAACTGCCTGATATTAGAAG
Source organism: Pseudotsuga menziesii (assembly GCA_001517045.1). Lineage (NCBI taxonomy): Eukaryota > Viridiplantae > Streptophyta > Pinopsida > Pinales > Pinaceae > Pseudotsuga > Pseudotsuga menziesii. The sequence continues at coordinate 128,540 of LPNX010149510.1, forward strand.
AAAAGAGGCCAGTCACGAGTCACCTTTGCACTGGAATTATTGGGTTATATAAATATTTTTGTGCTCCCAAGCTTTATAAAAATCCCAGAAGAGTTGGAAATCCCCTAGTGCATAGCAGTGCTACGAGACTCTTTGATGGAGCAACGACACATGGTGATGGAGGTGCATGTGTTATAATTTATATTAGTGAGGACCACTATTTACAACTAAGGATGGGATGTGGTAGGAGTACAAATACTTGAGCGGAATTATTAGCACTATGGATCTTATTTTACTTTGCTACACTTATAGTCCTACCCAGTTTAACTGTTTTTGGAGATTCCAAAGTCATAGTTGAGTGGACAAACTATTTATTCAATATACAAGTCTTGGAGATGGAACATTGGTGTGATCGAATTATGAAATTAAAGAGTTCTTTCACTGACCTCAGTATCAGGCACATTTACCGAGAGCATAATATGGTTACGGATGGCCTGTATAAGGAAGCCTTAAGTCTTGATATGGGGACTTTATCATTTTCAAAATATATGGAAGGAGCAAAGAATTTTGAAGGAAGTTCCCATGCCTTAAACTGAGGATTGTTCTAGTTATTTTTTTTGTCTTGAATCTTTTAACATATGAAAACTAGTTTCTGACTGCCAAGTTTTCTTTTGATTCCATGGGGGAAATCATGGGAACCATAAATATTGTATAGTCTTTTTTGTATAGGTGTTAGTTGTGGTTAACAAGTCATGTGGTGATTCGTTATGTTTTTATATTGTTTTACAGATATTCCTCATGTGAAAAAACACCAGCAATATGTTAGGTCAGGGATACATAGTATCTAAACAATATAATTTGTTACCTTTCATTCATTGAATACCAAGGAACAATTTTTTTATGTTTGAAAAATAACTATGGTATGTTAATTTATATTCTATACTATATCAAACCTTGGTATTTAGTCATAGTATTTGAATCACATTTACATATGAATTAGGAAGCATTTTTATGCTATTGTCATACATATAGCTATGATTAATTGAGACTACATACCATCAAACTATGGCATTAGGCATAACATTGCAGTTGCATTTAGGTATGAATTACGATACATTTTTTTTATTCTATAGCTTTCTGGGGTTTCATCGTGACATTATTATGTTGAAACACTTGTAATGGGTAGTTAATGCAGCGCAAGATTCTAAATGGTGTGGGTTAAATACCCTACCTCTATTTCATTCAACACTTGGTCATGATACTTTCTTCTTTAAAGTCGTTACTGGTATAGGGTAAACTACCCTACCTCCATCTCATACAGCAAGTGGTCCAAGTATCATGGATGATTTTAAGGAACCATACTTATTTAAAAGTGTATAAATGTTGGCGAATCTTACCAATTCTTAAAACGCAAACTATAAATTGTTTGGCGATATTTTTAAAAAAATATTTTAATTTCCAAGGATTTTATATCGTTTATATAATAATTCGGCGATTTGTAGGGTGAAAAAAGTTCACCCCATCAAAATTGGGCAAAACAGTGCTTCAAAAAATGAAAAATGGCGAAGATTTTTTTGGAGAAAAACCCCTAAAAATAGCCCATGGGCTAAATTTCGCCCCTAAAATTATCCCTTCCAAGTATCTCCTACTATGGTCTAAAATAAGAGTCATTGGTTAGCTCGAAGTTCTACTTTGATTGCGCACTAAGTCCTTAGCCTATTCATATAGTATTTTTATAGCTAAATTATAGAACTTTTCTCTTATTATTATGTTTTGGGATTGATAAGTAATAGTTACAGTTTCTAAAACTTGTTTTCCATTTGAATCGAGGCTCGCTTGGTTGAATACTTTTGCATTAGTTTCAAATATGGAAATTTTTAAGATGACCAAGGTTTTCATTTTCCTAAGAGATGATATGTATGGTTTTCGTTTTTGTTTTCCCATGGAAAAAAGTCATCATGGCTATGAATGAAGGTTTTTCACAAAAACCTAATCCTGGTATGCAACTATGACATGGAATAAATCTTGGTAGTCAAGGTACATGTTTTTCCTTTGGTTTATACAGTTTACCATGAAAGGATTTCTTTCCCAAACCTTTTAAGACTAATAAGGGTTTTATGTATATTTAGGTTTGCAAACGTCGACCGCTTCAAGCGTCCAGGAACATAGTACTAGGATTAACTTCTTTTTTCTTTGTTTATCCTTATTAATCCTACAATTTGTTTCTTGATTTGAACATTTACCAATTGAAAATTGTATTTATGCACGATTACTACATTCTTGAATTAGAAATGAGTGTTTTGATGTAAAACCCTTCTTCCTGGTCTCCATACCAATTATGTCATTCCTTAAAGAAAAATTTTTACATTGTTGAAAAAGAGGGAATTGAGGGACAAACATTTTTTGGGGTTAGTTGTGGCATAAATCCCTCCTATAAACTCACCTTGCACTTGGTGGAACCTAATTGTTGTTGATGTATTTGTAACTTTAGAATGTATTCACTTGCATATTTTATATTGTACCCCGATGTTCCTATCAGGAGAATCATTTGTATTTCATTGTACCACAATGTTCCTATTGAGAGAGCCATTAATATAATAAATTCATGTAAAGTCATTCATGTAAGTAGTTTTCAAGTCAGAAACTAGTATAAATAGAGAGTGAGAGACTCTCTATTTGAGACACCCACTCACCCAGCTATAGCGCATAGGTGAGAAAGAAGAATCTCGCTCAAGTGAGAGAGAAAACAACTGTTGGAGACCATCTTTTTGTCTTTGGGTTTTACTGCTGCCATTGGTGCTTATTCTATCTCTGAGCAAGTTGTGGGGTTTTCTCCTTTATGGTTTCCCCGAAGAAAATACGTGTCTCTTGTCTCTTGTGATTATTGTTGTGCATGTTATTCTCTCAAATAAGATCCTAAGATCATATTGCTTAAATGATAAAAATCTAACATGGTATTAGAGCTAACTTGAGAAGAAGACACTGTGCAGCTGCAGAATATATGGATCCTTACTTTTTAGGTCTCTTTCCATAGATCATCAACAAAATGAGGTTAGGATAAATCTCCATTGAAGGGCACATCTTTCTATTGAAGCAGAATTTGATTCTGGCCATTTTCAATTTTGACCTCTCACTACTGCGGGAAAATAGGGATTTTTACAGAAGAGGAATTTTTGATTGAGACCAACATAGGATTTCTATCCTCATCAAAATTGAAGTTTAGAGACCAAGGTTGAAGGTTTTGGTTGTGTAAAACTCTGGGAAAGTCAAACCCTAGTTTGACCCCGGGCCTGAAAAACCCTAAAATACTAAAATTGGTAGTTTTGGTACATTCGCTATATATCGATATTGAAGAAGGATCAGGAGCCAAAATTTTCATAGGACAAATATAAATTCCTTTTGTACCCTGTGTAAAAATTTCATCCTCAGATTCACTATATTATGGGAGATATGATTCCTCCAAGTCAGGGTTCCAGCCTCTTCTAGGATTCATCCCTAAACGAGAAACCTAGGGATTATTGCTATGTCTTGGGCTACAAAGGTCGAAATAAAATTTTGCAAGATGTTCTAGATATGGAACAGACTTTACTTTCGATGGTAAAAGTTTTATACCCCGAAGGTGAAACAACAACACATGGAAGTCTGTACAAGTTCACTATACTGAACAATCCTGACTTAAGTAAACATGGGAAAACTATCATAAGTCCTAATTGGTGAAACCAATTCTAATAAAAACTATGGTGTTGGAAAGAGGATACAAGAGGTTATCTCAGTATGAAATTTCAGACACAAAGGAGGATTAATTTTGTAGATACTGTAGAAACAATATTAGGAATTTATGCAGAAGAAATTGGAAAAATAGGGCTTCATGTTTCGGGAGCTTCCTTCCACTGTTTTAAGAAAATGAGTACATTGGAAAAATCAACTTGAATAGGCCTATATTTATATCCAATTAGAAGTTTGAGATTCCAATTTTTTAAAATTAGTGTTTCTCTGACAAACCCTAGATAAGCCAGCTTCAGAACCAGGACGAACACCTCAAATCGATAAGATCTAATCTTTTGCTATTTACATTTGACGTTATGATTTCAAAATGACTAATAACACCAACTTGATGACAAGCTTGGTGAAGCTGATAACTTCCAAGAATGGAAGTATAGGATCTCACTAGTTCTTGAATAAAATGAATTAGACACCTACATAAATAGATAGGTTCCAGTTCCAGAGGGAGATGAGACTAAAGCCTTACACAAGATGAACTTGGTCAAGGACAAGAAGATCATTGCTGATTCAATTAAGGATCAATTTATACCACAAGTGTCTTCCCTAAAGACACGTAAAGAGATGTTTGATTCCTTTACCAATGTATTTGAAATGAGGAACATAAATCGGAAGATGACTTTGAGAAACTAGTTGAAGAATGTAAAGATGCAGAATGCAGAGACCATATAGTCATACTTTACAACGGTCTTTGAAATTAAAGAACAACTTGAAGCAGTGGATGAAGAAGTAGAGAATATAGAAATTGTGATAACCACCTTGAATAGCCTCCCAAGATCATGGGATTCATTCATTCAAGGATTGTGTGCCAGAGGGAAGTGATTACTTTTAGCAGACTCTGGGAAGAGTGCACACAAGAAGAAGCTCGGATCATAATATGAGAAAGAGAAGATGGGAGCAACTGAAGATCAAGCTCTCATGATCCAAAGAAGATCCCTCAAGCGGTGAGGAATATGAAGGACTCAACTCTTGAAGAACCTCTTATCCATATTAGCATTTGGATAAGAAATGATGTTTTTATGAATGAATAAGATGATGAAGCTGAAGGCTCAAGAAGTAGTCTACCCATGAAATGAATAAAGATAAGTATTCAATTGTCATTTCATGATATTGTTTTGTTATGCATTTGTTTATATCAGTTGATGTGTTATGCATGGTAGAATGTTTGCATTAATGATAGCATACTACCAATATGCATGTGATGGGTAAGTAGCTCATGATGCTATACAAATATCCATTGCTACTTATCTGGAATGAGACCTCTTTGCTGACATATTGGAATAGTGCGCAATCTCAATGATGTCATGGTAGAGATGGAAGGCATATAGAAAGTTTCCATGAGATATGGATGAATGTTGTATTGGATAAAATAATTGCATGATTATATCTTTATGCATAAGGATTTTCCATTATGGATATTCCTTATGAAATGTTTCTAACCATGCAACTAATGCATTTGACTTGTAGGAAAGATCGCGTACAATCGCCTACAAGAAAAGAAGGATGAGACTTGTTCCAAAGAACAAGTCATGATAGTTCAAGATTCACTCTAATAATCCAAAATGAATAATGCTGACTAGAATGCGATGTCAAATTCCTGAAGGGAAGTCCATAGTATATTACATATGGATCTACAAGATCCAACATGTAGTAGGATACAAGGAAAGATTCATAGCATGAGGCTTCTCACAGAAAGAAGGCATAGACTACGAAGAGAGATTTGTAGCCACTGGAAGTTAAGACACATGACAGGAAGACTCGTGTGTGCAAATTAAAGAAGGACTTGTACAAGCTTAGAATGCACCCATGGGATAACACATACATGAGGAGCTTGAAGATCACCTAGAGTGATGAAGATCTTAACCTTTGCTACAAGGTTGAAGATGAAAGCCTATAGAGGATGAAAAGATCACAAATGGGTGCAAGAAGAACTTTTGAAAAGGTTTAAGATAGAGGATCTTGTTATCCAGTGACCCAAGATGGATACATAGAATATTAGTAGCAGAGGAAGCTACTTGTCACTCCGGTATAGAATGTTTCAATGCATAGAGTATGAAAGGAAAAGGGAGAATGATGCTCCACTTCAGAGGGAGTGACTGTAGAAGATACTGAGGTTCAACATGGTACGATAGGATGGAAAGATTACTGATGACTCTAGGATTTAATAAGAGTAAAGCGGATTCTAAACTTTACTTCAAGGTTGAAGGTGGAATACCAGTGATGCTCCTATTATATGTCGATGACTTGTTCCTAAAATAAAAGAGGAACTCATTAAATTTGAAGGACTTGGATACGATGCACTACTTTCTAGGCATGGAAGTGTGGTAGAATGCAGATGGAATCTTTCTGGGACAAGGGAAGTATGCAGTAGAGATATTGAAGAGGTTCAGGATGATGGACTGCAAGGCCATGACCACACCTATGGCATCGAACCTAAAGCTATTGAGTGTTTCTTCATCAGAGATGGTTGATGCCACGATGTATCGTTAGATGATTTGTTCCTTGATGTACTTGACGAATACGTGACCAGATATTTGTTTTGCTATGAGCACATCGAGACATGTTCACCTGATTGTTGCAAAGCATATTCTAAGATACCTGAAGGGTACAGTTGATTATGGGCTCAAGAATGAGGTGAATCAAAATATTAACCTGGAAGGTTATGTGGATTCAGATTGGGCAGGCAGTTCCATTGATAGGAAGAGCACTTCGGGGTGTTGCTTCAGTATGGGATTAGGTGTGATATCTTGGTTTAGTAGGAAGGAATTCTACGTGGTTTTGAGTACATTTGAAGCTGAAGAGGAGCAATGAAGCTCCAGTATGTGATCTAGATCGAGATCTCTCGAAAGAGGGAGTTCTAGCATAGCCGGTGAGGCAGGTTGTCTGAGCATAAAATCCCAGCGAAGCTCGTAGGTTTCTCAGACGTAAACAGTCCTGTAGGTTGTCCTAGGATATAATCATTCCTGGTGAAGATCACAGGTTATCCTTGGACGTAATGAGCCTTGATGTAATTCTATGCTAGAAATGGCCAGAGTGAAGTATGAGTACTTCAGGGAGAAGCTTAGTGTTCTCCAGATCGAAGTTCCTCCCAAGGGGAAGTGATGAGTCCATGTGCCTTTCTGACATGGTGGTAGGATTGGTTCCTACCATGGTCAGATGTAAGTGCAAAGCCCTTCTAACATGGCGGTATGATTGGTTCCTCCCATGGTACGATGTAAGTGCAAATCCCTTCTGACATGGTGGTAGGATTGGTTCCTCCCATGGTCAGATGTAAGTGCATAGCCCTTCTGACATGGTGGTAGGATTGGTTCTTCCCATGGTTAGATGTAAGTGCAGATCCCTTCTAACATGGTGGTAGGATTGGTTCCTCCCATGGTCAGATGTAAGTGCTGAGCCTTTTTGACATGGTGGCAGGAGGGGCCTCCCATGGTCGGATGTAAGTGCAGACCCTTTCTGACATGGTGGCAGGCTGGGCCTCCCATGGTTAGATGTAAGTGCAAACCCTTTCTGACATGGTGGTAGGCTGGGCCTCCCATGGTTAGATATAAGTGTTGAGCCTTTCCTACATGGTGGTAGGACGGGCCTCCCATGGTTGGATTTAAGTGATGGGCCTTTCCGACATGGTGGCAGGTTGGGCCTCCCATGGTTTGATGTAAGTGTTGGGCCTTTTTGACATGGTGGCAGGCTGGGCCTCCCATGGTTGGATGTAAGTGTTGGGTCTTTCTGACATGGTGGTAGGATGGGCCTCCCATGGTTAGATATAAGTGTTGGACGAGCCTTTCTAACATGGTGGCAGGCTGGGCCTCCCATGGTCAGATGTGAGTGCTGGGCCTTTCTAACATGGTGGCAGGTTGGGCCTCCCATGGTCAGATATAAGTGTTGGGCGTGCCATTCTGACATGGATGCTGGATGTGTTCCTCCCATGGTCATATATAATTGATGGGTAGGCCGTTCCGACATGGTGGCAAGCTAGGCCTCCCATGGTCAGATATAAGCGCTGAAGAAGATGAAGACCTACATGGAGGCTAGGCCTACAACCAACATGAAAAAGGGTTGTCTTTGTAGAACTTCCTATGATGAGTAGAATTGAGAGATAGCACCATTTTCTCGAGACAGTGGGAGCAGTGACGATGATAATGATCTAACTTTGATGATGATCCAATGATGATCTAGCTTTGACGATGATCCAGTGACGAAGAATTATGATGATGAATTGTGTCAAGAGAATACCTTCCTAGTTAAGAGGGAGTATTGATGTATTTGTAACTTCAGAATGTATTCACTTGTATATCTTATATTGCAACCCGTTGTTCCTATCGAGAGAATCATTTGTATTTCATTGTACCACGATGTTCCTATCGGGAGAGTCATTATTATAATTAAGTCATGTAAATTCATTGAGGTTAACCCTCCATTGTAAGTCGAGGAAATAGTCCCCACAATTGAGTTGAGGTTAACCCTCCTTGTTGATCAGGGGGGGGTAAAGTCCCCATAGTTGAGAGGCACTAGGGTTATTATACTCTCCTAGAGAAGTCGACCTTGGTAAGTAATTGCCAAGTTGGAAACTAGTATAAATAGAGAGCGAGCCTCTCTATTTGAGACACACACTCACCCAGCTATAATGCATAGGTGAGAAAGAAGAAGCTCGCTCAAGTGAGAGAGAGAATAGTTGTTGGAGATCATCTTTTTGTCTTTGGGTTTTATTGTGGCCATTGGTGCTCATTCTATCTCTGATGAAGTTGCAGGGTTTTCTCCTTTATGGTTTCCTCGAGGAAAATGTTTGTGTCTCTTATATCTTGTGATTACTACTGTGCATGTTATTCTCTCAGATAATATCCTAAGATCATATTGCTTAAATGATAAAAATCTAACAATTACTCATTTTTATTCTTATTTTATGTCATTGTTTGGATTAGTCCGAGGTTGTTGGTGCACTAACCTTAAAATTTATAATTTTTCATTAACTTTGTAGGCTCAAATTTGTAAAAGGTTGAGGGTTGTCTCATATAAATAAGAAAATCTCACCTCATTTATAAATCGTGGACAAGGGTTCAAATTATGTATTCTTTTCTTTTTTCTCATGGTATATTGGAGCACTTGAAGCTATGCACACCTCTCTCTTGGATGTATTTTTTATTGAAGGATGAATGGATGATGTTCTATGGTTTGATTTTGTACATGCTAAGTTGATGCTAGAATAGTTGTAATAAATCAGGATCAAGGGTGAGCTAAGGCACACTATCTTTCTCATTCTTGGTTAATGTTGGTAAGTTTATTTTCTATCCCTAGTTTAATGTTTCTCTTGAAGTGCTTTGGACCGAGTTAGGGTTTGTTTTATAACATTTTATTAACTTGCTTGAGGAGACCTTCCTATGAAGGATCTCTCAATTTTTTTGTTGGGCCTTGGACTTCTCTATTTTCCTTAATTAGGGTTTCACTATCTAACCCTTAAGGTTTCTAGCTTAGCCCTAGTTTCAAGTATTGAGAACCATCTTAAGAAGAGAGATGTTAGCCTAAATTTCTCATAGCTCTAGGGTTTGTGACAAAAATGTAACATCCTATATATCAATCCTATTTTTAATCAATTCTTAAATGTTTTATTAAACACATTTTACTATTGGCTAAAAGCCAAAAAATCTAAATAATTTCAAAAACCCAAAAATAACCATGAGGGTGTCCTTTTCTAAGGAAGTGCATTGGGATACATGAAACCATTATTATTAGTGAATTATAGAGTGTATGGGTTTTTTGTCTTTTCTTACAACTTCACTTAGGTAGTTCATCTGTCTTCTTTTCCTTTAGGGTGCATTTTATGGAGTGCTTTCCTTGGGAAGTGTGACATTGTCTAGGGAAGTGTGAAATTGCATTGAAAGACATGATATTATTTGGAATTTGTATTAAAGTGAATAAATCCTTTACTGCCTAATTATTGTGTCTTGTTTAATATTGTTTGTCTCTAATAAGGCATTGATCATAGCTATTAAGGTTTCAATGATTAGGGTCTCCCCTTGGGTATTGAGTTACTCTAAGTGTTGAGATGTTACATTGTGGTGAAATTGGGTTTAACTCTCTCACGGGCTTACCGACACTACCCATGATCCACACAACCTAGTTATGTTAGGGTTTCTAGTTTGAGTGGTAATTTTTTGGCACCTTTGGTGAGGACTCAAAGGAAAAGTGATGACATTTAGTTTGAGGTTTTCCAAAGTCTAGCACATTCAAATGATGAAAAAAATCAGGTGAGTTTTTATTTTACATTTTGATAATATTATTGTTAAGGACTAATTTTGTAGGTCTTATCATGTAAATCCAATTGAAAATAATTTTGTGAACTCTGGAATAATTTGTAACATTATGGTGTCATTGTCGAGGAACTCAAAAAATAGTGAGGACATTCCATTGAAGAGGGTTCTTGGCTTGAATCCATTTATCTTTCAGAAACATGCAACATATTTTGTTTTACTTAGATACGTTCTTGTTTTGTACTTTGAGAGTATTTGTTTTGATCTAACTTGAAATGGATACCATGGTGACTCCATTGAAGAAAAATAAAGAGGTAAGTTTTTCTTTGTGCTTGATAGGATTATTGTTAAGGGCTTACCGTGTAGGTCCTTTTTGGAGGATCCATTTAAGAAAACAAATAAAATAGTGCAATTCAAAACAACAAACACCAACTATTAAAAGAATATAATATAGAATCCTTTGATGAAACAAATATGCACAATTGGTATGCTCCATTAGATTTATCAAATATTTTGGGGTATCCATATGAGCTAGGTAAATGTGTGTGGAGCAAGTCCATCCCAATATTTCATGAAAACAAAGATACAATTGCAGAGCATATTATGATATTCATAAAATTTCTTGTGGCATGGGATATTATGGAAGAGTATCTTATAATGAAGAGGTTCATGATATCTCTTGATTTATAGAATGATAAATGTTGAAATATTGTAACTTCGAAGAATATTCTATATGTATCTTTTGTGGTCCCCGATGGTCCTACCGGGATAACCACTTGTATTACATTGTACCCCGATGCTCCTAATCGAAAGAACTAATTAGAGTCATGAGGTAGTCCCCTCTAATTGTAAAGGTGGGTCATCAGCACCCCAGTGTGGTTACTTGAGCCTACATGTGTAACTCGAGCCTACATGATTTAACTCGAGCCTACATGTCAAATGAGTTAACTTAAGTGAACAGATGAATATAAATAGAGGTGTAGTGCTCCTCATTTGAGACACACACACTCTCACTTGTGTAGTGCATTAGTGGAGAAGAGAAGTAGCTGGAGAAGGAGGAGGATCAGGCTTTGATCTCCTTGCTGGTTTTATCTTTTATCTTTTTGGGGCATCTATATTGAGGAAGCTTTTGCTGGGTTTTTCCCTTTGGTTGGGTGAAACTCTAAATCTTTGTGTTCCTTTTTTATGGTTGTGCTTGTCTATCTTTCAGTGATCCTGTTTATATGCTTTTTTTATGAAAATGAAATGAAATACTAATGTCTTAGCTAAACATATGGAAATTTAACATGGTATCAGAGCTAACCTGAGAAGAAGACATTGTGCAGCTACAAAATATATGGATTCTTATTTTTTGGGTCTCTCTCCACAATCCATCAGCAAAAGTATGCTAGGCTGACTCTCCATTGAAGGGTGCATCTTTTTGTCGAAGCAGAATTCGATTTCGAGCATTTTCAGTTTTTGATGCGAAAATTAGGGATTTCTACAGAAGAGGAATTTTTGAGTGAGACCAGCATAGGATTGTTCTCCTCATCAAAACCGAAGTTTAGAGACCTGGATCAAGAAATTTGGTTGGGTGAAACTCTAGGAAAGTCAAACCCTAGTTTGACCCCTAGCTAGAAAAACCCTAAGTACTAAAACGGCTAAGTTTTGGTACATTCGCTATATCCCGTGATTGGTGAAGGCTCAGGGGATACAAAATTTCAAGGGCCGAAGATCAAATCCTGATGTACACTGTGTCCAAATTTCAGCCTCAGATTCACTATATTCTGGGAGATATTATCCCTCCAAGTTAGGGTCCTAGCCTCTTCTAGAATTCATCCCTAAACAGGACACCTGGGGATAACTGCAATATCTTGGGCTACAGAGGTCCAAATGGAATTCCTAAATATTTCCTAGAAAGTGCACGGACTCTAATTTTAGTGGTACAAATATCAGACTCAGAAGATGAACCAGTGACACGTGGAATTCCGTACAACTTCGCTATTCTGAACAGTCCTGTAACAGGTCACCTTGGGAAAAGGATCATAAATCCCAAATGGTAAAACAAAGTCTGATGAAACCTATTGTGTTGGATCAGGGACATGTGAGGTTACCTCCATGAGAAATTGCAGACATAGAGGATCAGTAATTTCATAGATATCATAGAAACAGTAACAGGAATTTCTGCAGAAGAAATTGGAAATCTAGGGCTACCTGTTCCGTGAGCTTCCCTCCACTGTTTTCAGAAAAGGAGTACATTGGACAACTCCATTTGAAGAGATCTATATGTCTATCCAATAATATCTAAAATATTCCAATTTTTGAAAATTAGGGTTTCTGTGACAAACCCTAGATCAGCGAGCTTCGGAACCAAGACGGACACCTCAAATCAGTAAGATCTAATCCTTTGCTATTTTCATTTGAGGTTCTCATTTCAAAGTGATCTATCACATCAGCTTGATGATAAGCTTGGTGAAGTTGACAAATTCCAAGCCTAGAAGTATATGATCTCTCTGAAGAAAATGGTTTGGACACCTACATGAGTATAGAGGTTCCAGTTCCAGAGGGAGATGAGGCTAGATGTCTTACACAAGAAGAACTTGGTCAAGGCCAAGAAGATCATTGCTGATTCAGTCATGAATCAACTTGTACCACAAGTGTCTCCCCAAAGACACTGAAGATGTTTAATTCCTTGACCAAGCTATTTGAAGATACAAACTTAAATCAGAAGATGGCTTTGAGAAAATAGTTGAAGAATGTGAAGATCCAGAATGCAGAACAACTTGAAGCGGTAGAAGAAGAAGTGGAGAATGCAGAAGTGGTGATAGCCACCTTGAATGGCCTCCGAGGATCATGGGATTCATTCATGCAAAGAATGTTTGCCTGAAGGAAGTAATTACTTTCAACAGACTTTGGGAAGAAGAAGAAGCTCATCTCATAAGAAGAGAAGAAGAAATATGGAAGCAATTGAAGATCAAGCTCTCACCATTTAAAGAAGATCCCTCAAGCGATGAGGAATATGAAGAACTCAATTCTTAAAGAACCTCTTATCCATCTTAT